>DWEI01000765.1:0-19505 GCA_018245875.1 Mysoria ambigua
CACGATTCACCGGTTACGTTTACGTCCCACTATGTTATAGGTGGTGAGCCTAATGCCATGCATCGGGCACATATCCAAACTCTGAACCACAACCAGAATTCTATTAGAAATTTTACCAGATTTTTTCTAGTAGTAAATTTTTCTAATTAGAATTTTTTTTGTAGTGTTCTACCCGAGAATTGAACCCGGGACCTCTTGATCGGCAGTCGCATCTGCAACCAACACGACCAACGAGGCAGTCAAATTAATACACTTTAATATGATTTTTTATATTCAAATATTATCATATGACACTCCCCAACTAGGGAGAGTACCAAAATAGAAAATGGCTGACAATGGTTAGATATGAAAAGCCGAAGATTGATCTCAGTGGTGTACTATTGGAGACATATGTCCAGCAGCAGATGATAATAAACTGATGATGATGATAATGATGATGATCATCAGCGGTCTGTTTCCATCCATTGCTGGACATAGGCTTCCTTTGAAGTTTAATAATCTCATAATATTCAAACAAAAAACCTCGTAGCCCACATGAGACCACTGGCTTCCCTATCCTACAGCTGGTACATTATTACGGTACGGTCTCTGTATGGTCACTAAGTTCTACTGCAAAATTTTAGCTCATTTCAATCAATTCTATATCTCAGGAACTTCAGAACAAATTATTTAAAAAAAAAATTATTTACACCAAACCGTAACAATTATATTGTCTTTTAATTTCTCTGTGAAAAAACCTATTTTGAACCTGTAATATTATTTGTATATAAATATTCAAAGAAATTTACTCACTGTAACTGTGGCAATATTCCTGGATCAGCAGAATGTGGAGTCATGGGGGTCATGGGTGCCGGACTGGCCTGGCACATCATCTGCTGGCTTGCTAGAGTTGAACCCGTTATCAATGGAGACATCATATTTTGCTGCAAATTGTAATAAATCAGTATCAAAAATACTCATATCATAAATCTGATTTTAATGTTGACATAACAACTAAGATTAGTCAATTCCAGGGTCACATATGAGTCTATAATATCTTAATATATAACCAATACTATACATTTTGTTCCTAATGACAACAGCTCTGCAGGACATACATTTTATATTTCCCATTCCCTAACTGGGTTGTTATACTAACAGGTTGATGTAAAAATAATATATGACATTATTAATATTAGTAAAAATAATATATAAGTCCTAATTGTGTGTGTGTTAATACCACAAAACTGACAAATGGCATTGGCTTAACAAATAATTGATTATTTCTGCATCCCATAAGATTTTAAGTCCCTTTTATGATTGGCTATAAATTTACAGTAGAACATACAAAATAGTTTGTGTTATAGTGAGTTATAGAACTTTGTTTAGGTTTTAAAAGGCGGGAAAAGTAGAGTAAATAATAATACCGGTGTTTGTGGCTGCATCATTTGTTGGGGTGTCGCGTAACTAGCAGTTGGAGCATATGTGTGAATAGATCTTTGGGGTGTGCCCATGAGCCCGAATCCAACGAGAGGTGACGAACCCAAGGAACCCAACGAATGTTGTTGTTGCTGCTGTTGTTGTTGTTGCTGCTGCTGCTGCTGCTGTTGCTGTTGCTGCATTGCATTTGGCAATATTTGCTGATCTTCTTCAGGTTGATGTAAGGGAGTACTTATTCCCGGTATGTTATACGGACTCGGAAGCATTTGATCCATTGTAGCTGTTAAATGTGTATCGTATTTCAGAGAACACTATGAGATTGGCTATATAGCCACTTTAATTTAAATATTTTTATAATACAAGTACATCACAAATTTACAGTAAACGAAAAACTATCAACTGCAATGCAACCACCGCTTGTCAAGTTGTCAAAATAAATGTCAGTTTTCAACTAAAGCCTGAGACGTATGTACCATCTATTTTTTTAAACTCTATTGACTAAAGTAAGCCAAACTCTGATTACTACATTACAGTTTAGAATCTAACATTTAATTGTAATCTAATTTTAAAATTCGTCTCTATAAGCTATTTACTAATACTGTCTACAAGGAACCTCACGTACGAAGCTTGACAGATGTTTTTGATTACGGTCTTTTTCATATACGTTCTTACTCAACTTAATAAATGTACTCAGATATATACATTTTTACTATGTTCTTTATATTTTTGTTTTATACATGACATAACAAATAAATTCATTATTCATAATATCATCGATTGAGAGGATGAAGAGCATGTGAGTAGAATCAAACTGTCAAAATATTAGTAATAACAACTGAGCAAATCGAGTGTCACTCGCATCGGGATCACTAGTGCGTTAATGGTTCTGGCTCGCTAACTCGCCGAGTGCGTCTAAGCGTGAAGTGCTAACACAAATGTTGCCATAAAATACTGACATATTCAACAAAACATACATTTACGATATTCAATCTGTTGTTTGTTGTGACAACCGTTGCTGAAGTTGTTGTTCCTCTTTGCATTGCTGTCATGTTAATAAGTCATTACTATTACTGCATAAGTTTATATCTACTTCTAAGTAATACAATACAGCAACATAATAGTATAGTAACAGTTGATTACCAGTAACCTCTCTGACAAGATCACGATGGTGTATAAATTGCTTATAAAATATTTCTAGTAAAAAAATCAATAGTTGTTCATTATTTTATAAAACATGAAGAGTGAAGTAGAAAAAGAAGCTGGTTCTTACATACTCCGAAATTATGGCAATTTCTTCAAGAAACAGTACCATGATTTCTTGTCGATAACCGGACATACAAATGGTCAAATGTTAGAAGAAAATAAGACGTTCATGCCTATACAAGTGGTAATGGCGCCTCAGGAATCGACTTTGGTAACAGCACTTGTGGCATCCGATAACACCGCTATGACAAAAGTTTTGAGTGTATTGTCATCATTATGTGTAGAGGTTACTAGATTGAAGACAGAAGCATTTGAACGGTTTGTTAGTTGTTATTCTTAGTAATATACAAACTAAATGCAGGTCAACACCTATTAGTCTGTGCCGTTCAGCTCTGTATTAAAGGAAACAACTGTGTTATATTCTACTTACAACAATCTTACACAGTTTTGTAAATAGCAAAACACAAGCTTTTGAGATCCAGTCTGTGACATTATGAAAAAAGAAAATCATTGTATGTACTATTCTTGTAAAAATTATTTTTTAATACGAACTTAACTACACTTTATTTTAGGCATTTTCTATTCCTATCAGTATATGATGATTACACAGAAAGTGGTATTCCGTCCCAAATGGAATCTATATGTTTACTGAGTGCATTCTCTACTCGCTGCAATGGTATACTGCTAAATCTCTGCTCCCAAGTGTTTGCTGTTGTCCAAGAGGGAGTTATCAACCTAAGTAAGTAATTAATTCTAGGACATCTAGATTAATTTATTGAAAGAAATCTTTATGTATGTTTTAATTTATAATCGAAGTAAAATCATACCAGTAATCCTGAAAGAGGTAGTACCTTACCACATTTCAGCAGTTCCATTTATGGTCCAAAATGGAATAGGGAGAGCCTAGTAACATGAAATCTGGAATTTGAAACCAGGTCTATATCATTGGCTGTCACTTCCATAACATCTAAACCATTTAGACTATCTAAGTGTTATTCATATACTATTTTTTTTTTTTGGGTCCTTTGTATCCAGGTAGTGTAATCTCTAACATACTGTAAAAATTTTCAACAAGAAAATCTGAGTTAAAAAAAATTGTCATAATGTATATAAGAGTTTTAATTGGCATCGACTCATAATAATGTAATGTGAACATACATAAAAACATCATTATTCTGACTGAAAACAAATCTAAGACACTACTGAGGACACTGCCTCATGTGGCCTAATGTCATAGTGGCTATTATTTATTGAATTCATTGTGTAGTATGTACCATACCTTATGTCTAGTAATTATCTAATAAAATGAACAAATTATAATAATAGTAATTATCGAATAAATTTAACAAATTACATTTTTTTTAATTCTTAGATATGCACCGTTTCGGTTAATAAAAAAACTACTAATCATTTATCTGTTATTCAATTTTAGATGGAATTCAGTGGCACTACATCATCAACAACATAGGCGAGATATTCACAATATTAATACTGTTAGAGCAACTCATAGCAAACACCACATTGGCATCGAATTGGAACAAATACACAAAGACCGTAACTTCTGTTAGTACAACGGAGAGCCTTAATTTATATGACACAAAACTAAAAGCAATAAGTGGAGCTTTGGATGCCATAACACAGAAATTAATGAAGGATGACATAGTACAAAACTGTCTTCATGCACTGTTGAACATAAAAAAGAATAATTTGACAGGGAAAAATATTTCATTACTTTCTTCAGAGTTTACAAATTATGTTAAACATGCTGTATCCAATCTAGATAAACTAGTCCAAGAGAGAGCTAATCAAAAAAATATGTATAAATGCATTAAAGTCAATGCTTTGTATGTATTATATTGCCATGTATTTGGAAGCCACGATAGAAAAGTCTTCAAGTCCTTAATTGAATTAAATATGAAGGTGAGAGAGTGCAGCACCATCTCTAAACTAGACATTTTTCTCATAATATTTTTATTATACCATAACAGTAGATTCTTGTTAACCAGTAGAGTTAGACCATAATAGTAGATTCTTGTAACCAGTAGAGTTAGAGCAGCAAAACTAATATATTTCTATCTTTACACCTCTTTACACACCAATTTCTGATACTCCTCTATATGACAGTATATGACCTAATATTTTTCTACCTGTTTATATTGTTTCGCAGGCTCATAGTATACCTGTGATAGGAACTATGGTTTGGTTTCCAGAACAGTTCCTTCAAAGACATATACCATCCCAGTGTGCCAGTTATTCAAAACTATCTCAAACTATGCTCAGAACAAGACAAGCGTACATGAGTAGTAAAAAAGTTTCACTGAATAAAGATGTAACAAATCTACAGAGCATTTGCTCTAATTGGGTATTAGATGTGGAAGAAATATTTTCATCTAACAATAAACTTAGTGCTGCAGAAATGAGTCGTCACGCTAAAGCACTCTTTGATGGACTTGATATTGCTTCCAGCATGAGTTATTCAGTCGTAGCATTTATTAATTTGCATCTTGCATTGGGTGTTCCGCTATCGAAAAGCACATTGCTATCAATATTTGATGTAATCGACATACTGAAATCTCTAAGCAATGTCGTTACCAGAAATTACAATCAAATAATTAATTCAACGACCATGATAACTCAACATTTGATATTCCAAGCAGCATCATCAATATTAGAAGTAAGAAAAACATTGATGTGTGACAAGAAATATCCTAACAAGAGACTAGATGAACTAACATGCATTGTGATCGCAGAGCAGGCTATAAAAGGAACGGCAACAATCGAACGCAACGTGGCCGCGAATGTGGCTCTGAGCTTCGTCCCCGAAACCACGTATTTAGAAGACAGTTACGGCAAACTTGGGATATTATTAGAAAAAGTACAAATTTTGTCGAACTTCACGAAAAGTATGGAACAGTATTGCAACTGCGCCTGGATGTTGTGGCATCAACATATTCTTCCCATTTACTTCGAACAAAACTTCAGTAATCATATAAGTGCTGTAAGAATAAAATTTTTCCTAATGGTTTTAGAAGATTGTGCAATACTCTTACACACCACGGACAAGCAATTCGGAACAGATAGATTCTCTGAATTCATGAACAAAACGAGAACCTTGGTTGACGTTAACGTATTGAACGATGTTAGTCAAAACATTGAAACAAATTTACGTCTGCATATTCACTCTCACCTCCAACTAGACGTGATAAATCCACTGGCATTTAACATGATAAAAAAAATTTTACTGGCCGTTGATATTTTGAAATTTCATCGAATCTACATGGCGGTAGTACCATCTGTTGAACATTATTTATCGAAAACATACTATAATTTAACTACTGTTGTTTTATCGGACTGGAAGACATACGGAGAAATGCGACAAATGGCAAAATTAAAATTTAACCTGTCCACAATCCAGGATAACTTACCTACACAAACCTTAGAACAAGGTTTGGATGTGCTCGAAATCATGCGCAATATTCACGTGTTCGTGGCCAAGTATCAATACAATTTGAATAACCAGATTTTTATTGAAAAGAGCAGTAATAATAGGCATTTGAATACGATAAATATACGGCACATAGCTAACTCCATCAGGACTCATGGAACGGGAGTGATGAACACAACAGTTAATTTTACATATCAGTTTTTGAAAAATAAATTTTACACATTTTCCCAATTCATGTACGATGAACAGATTAAGTCAAGATTGATTAAAGACATGAGAAACTTTAAAGAAAATGCCAGTGCGCATGGTAACATGTATTCATATAAAAATGCTGAAAAGTTTAACAAAGGCATAAAAGTTTTAGGGTTGGCTGAAGATGGCCAGAGTTATTTGGATTTGTTTAGAGATTTGATAACTCAAATTGGAAATGCGATGGGGTATGTGCGAATGATACGTTCCGGTGGGAGACACTGCTGTGCCGATGCAACAGCATTTTTGCCAAATCTCGAAACAAAGCAAATTAAACTATTCAGCCAAGAAAACTGTTTGGGAAGCCTAGTAATTGAATCGGCTGAAAACTTTGATGATAATATCAATGGGCTTATTTCTAATTTTATTCAAGGAACAGAATATTTTAAACTTCTTGTCGATGTGTTCGCTCCGGTTTTTCGTAACCCAAAAAATGTGCATCTCAAAAATTTTTTTATTATTGTGCCACCATTAACTTTGAATTTTGTTGAGCATATGATATTATCCAAGGACAAAATGTATAAAAAAAATAAAGTTGGAGCATCGTTTACAGATGATGGTTTTGCTATGGGAATAGCTTACATTCTCAAATTGCTGGATCAGGTAGGATCATATCAATATCACTATCTTTAAAATGGCCAGATACTGATTTGACAAATGTGTACAATTTTTCTCTGTTCTAGTTCTAGTTCTGTTCTAGTTGTCATCAGATACATATAGATATACCACAATTCACCAATTACATTTATATTGGTAGTACTATTTAATAGGTGGTGAGTCTATCACTATGCTCCAAGCACATATTCAAAGTCCAAGCTACTACTAAAAAACCCTAAGATAAATTGAATAAAATCCTTTTTTATTTGTGTTTACAAAATGGTACAAATTTACATTAGTTAATTACTTTGATGTCACCTGTATAAACTATTTCTAATTTATTAAACAAACAATAAAATTTATTTACCATCCACCATTTTAATGTGATGTATTATTTTACAGGATTACTCCTTTGAGTCACTTCATTGGTTTGATTCAATTTGGAATCATATAAAAAATGAGAAGCAAGTTATTGAAGAACAAAGAAATAAGGGTCCATCCCAGTTACAACAAGCATTGGTGTTAACAGAGAAAAAGTTTAAAACTCTTGAAGAAGAGTATAAATTATTATATTATAGCTTGACAAGTGCTAGGATATTTTTCAGATAGACATAAATTTTCAGGTATTAAAACTTTAAAAGCATATAAAAAAAGCAAAACCAAAAAAAACAAATCATAAAAATGCATATACATATATAAATGTTTAAAAAATCTGCATTATTATAATGTATTATGAAGAATAAATAATTTATTTGTAATTTTGGTAATGTTGCAATCTATTGAAAACTTATCCAGAATTAAATGTTAAATTTGGAATTGTGTGGAATATTATTAAATAAATAACAATGTACCCTATATATTCCAAAATTTTTAATTAAAATGAAAACTATTGTCATTTTGTGTTCATATGTTCTGCAGTCCATAATTGATGGATCTATAAGCCATTTTTGTTTGTTTGCAGTAATGTTTTGTTCTTAATTTGTTACTTGTTAACTAACATTCTTTATTATAATATTATTGCCATATTAAAGGATAAGAAAAAAAACTACATTTTGTTTAAAAAATTTATTCACCTTCATTTGTTACAGGAGTATATATATTATGTATTTCCAAAAGAGAAGCATGTTCTAAATGGTTCTCTAATTTAGTTGCAGCGTTCATGACAGAATATCCCACATTTTCACTTTGTAAATATGTAATTAACCTTTTCATAGCCTGAAATGCTGATATACTTAAATTTGATACAGCAGAGCCATTGTTTAGTAAAATCTCATTTACACTTTCCATCTTGATGTCTAGTTTATGATGATTAAGAAAATGTATGTTTTTATCACAGGAGACATAGTCATCTAATAGTTTTTCAATGCAGTCATGTTCAAATTGGCTAGTTTGCATCCCATACCAGTTTGACAAGCTATTATTGAGATTAATATAATCATTAGTTTCAAAAATCAGACTTCCGTCATCAGGTGGGAAGAACAGCATTCTGATAAATGGTGCAGAAATGCCTTGCCAGGCTGTGCTCATCACATGTAAATAGTCAACAAAATTCATTGAACTTTCATTTGGCACATTTAACAATTTTTTTGCAATCAGCAGTCTGCGATAATTGTTCTTGAAGCATTCAACAATTTTTTCCTTACATTTTGTTAAGAACACCATATCTGTTGAATTTACTGTTCTAATATTTTCAAATTTCATCTGATCTATAACATCATCAGAGATAAGAAAATAAATATTCCTATTTTGAATTCTAAGTATTTCATCCCATTTTCTCAATACAGACTCAATTATATTGTAATTTATAAGTGATTTTTCACCAATAAAATAATTTACTGGAAGGCTTTTTACATTTTCTTGTGTAACATCACCTTGGCCGGCAACTACCAATTGTTGCTTATCTGAACCAAGACAGTTTACTATAAACAATACAGATACTTGCTCATATGGTGCTTTCTGGTTTGCAAAATCATTGAATGTGTGAGAGTGGAATAACCCACACATCTCACCAATATAAACGTTTTCAATGTCAATGCCTTCACAAAAGTGCATCCACTCTTTTTTCATATCTGAGCTGCATATAATCTGTGATACGTAATTCACTATATTGTGACGCTTTTTAAAATTTGGCACCCAATCATCAATACAATGAAAATCTTCATTGGACTGGGTGCTGATTATATCTTGAGCCCTTTTATAAAGTTCAGATTCTTGAACAGAACATCCACCCTTTATTTGTATATCTAACCAGCTGAACAGGATTTGATCCAAATTTATGCAGTGTACTTCTTTTAGCGCATTATATTTTTGAGCGTACTTTCTAATAATTGCATCTTTCTGTTGAAATATGTATGCAATTGATCGTGGGTGAACTCCGAAGGCTCTTGCAACTTCGGCTTTGGATTGACCGTTTTCTAGAGCGTGAAGCACATGTAGTTTCGTCATAGGATCCATTTTATTACCTAGTTTATTTTATGCGCATTGTATCAAAAAGAAATATAGGCTTTTGAACGTTGAGTACCGGAGTACATATATAAACGCTACCATTCACATCCCTTCTCATTGATTGCTCTAACACTTATGGGGACTCATGACAAGGAAATTCCAATCTATATTGCAGTTTGTTATTACTCGTAACGTACCTAACTATATCTTACTAACTTCTTAACAACAATCTCGTTGAATAAATAACTAAAATATATGCCAGTATATGCTTAATAAAACAAACTGAATAAACCCGAAGAAAAATTTTCTCTTCCGACATCTGTCAATTCAGCTTGACGGTATGGCATCTGTACTTTCGGCCAAATTGTAGAATAATAATTGTAGATCAGGAACACTACACTTTTGAATGTTCGATAACATTAATTATCTGTTCTCAACCATGGCATATTCCTTAGGAGCTTTAGAATGCACAACGTTGAACACTTACAAGACTTATATTCTTTACAATGAATTAATCCTTATCGAGCCTGTATTGCTTTGATTAATGATAATAGCTTCACGAAAATATTGTTTCGAGTTGTCGATTTTTATATAAGTAAATATCTATATTGCACACAATTAAAAACATATTCAATATCATATTTTATTATATTCCCTTGTTAGTCTAGTAGTTGCAATTGAGGCTGCTCAACTGTTATAGGTTAACCCTCTATTTTACAGGATGTGTAATATAATATAACAGGTGAAACGAGAAACTTCTACACTGCACGGCTTAAACCTTTAATAAATAAAAGCGTAACTTGGTGCTTTTTCTTAATCTGATGTGTCTTGTTAATTTCTATGCATTGAATGGGTTCAAAATGATATTTTCTACAATTCAGTAATACCAATAAAATTAAAATAAGCATGAATTTTTTAGCAAATCAAGGCAGCGTTATCGTATTTTGACATAACGATTGTTTCAATAAATAGTTATATGGACAGGTAGATGATGACCAGGATGTAATAATGGAGTACGGATGTATATTTGTATTGATGCATTATTATTTGTTGTTCTGTGCTGATAATAAGTTTAGGATTTTGTTTATATTCTGGTAGGTAGTACACTGTTCTATACAATGTATGGGAATAATTTTTAGTTAGTAAATTTAAATACTAAGCCAGAGATAATTAAAATATCCCATTTAAAATGTATCATTATGTCTGTATACCCCTAAGATGTAGGCGGAGAAATTTAGTACAGTCATACAATTCGCCGGTTATGTTTACGTGTCAATATTGCAATAGGATGGGAGCCTATTGCTATGCACTGTTGTACAACCTATTTAAATAGTATGGTATGTCACATTGGGTATTTCTTATCATATAAATGTAAATGTGTATTAGCAATGTGTGATTTACTGAAAGAGTACATGTTTGCCAGCCGTTCATTTAAAAAAATGTAAGCAAACTTCTTAAGTGTTTTGTTACAATAAGTAGTAGGCTATCTTAGTCAACTGATAATGGAATATATTGACCACGTTGAGATGTGTCATGAAAGAATTTTGTTAAAATTTGTGGAAAGCTCTTCAGCAATTAATTTATATATTTTTTATGTTAGGAGTACCGGATATGAGTACTGGATACTAATAGTTTATTTTATCAAAACTATTTATTTTTATTACATATAAGATTTCCATCATGATAAGTTTGATGTTTTAATCAGCTTATTCATTTATGATTTATACAGTCTCTTAAATACAGCTTGTAACCTTTATTTTTGTTTCCAGTCCTGCATACACCATTCGAAAGGTCAACTTTGGAATTTTAAAACTGTATACTTTTGAGTAATTATGGACATACACATATATTTATTAGTTTTGGATATCCGTCGTCTTAGATAATTCATTTGTGGCGAATAGAAAAACTAATTTAATTATAAACGTGTATCTATTACACATCTAAAACGGGGCTCGTGACCGCCGCATACATGGGACATATTTACAGGTTCAGTAATTTTATTAACATTAGCGGGAGTGTTTAACGGGTTCCACAGAAGTGTTTCCGGTCGAGGCGCGGCCGGCGGCGCGCGCGTCAGGCCGCCTCGTGCTCGTGCAGCTGCGCCAGCAGCGCCGCGCGCCGCGACTCCAGCTCCGCGTCGCTCCACGCCGCCGAGCCGCCGCCCCTGCCGCCAGGCCGCCGCCGCTCAACCACCTCGCGCGCGCTCGCGCCCGCCGCCGGGACACGCCCGCGTGCTCCGATATTGCACGGACCGGCTACTTTTATACTACTAACCAGTGAAGTGAAAGTGACGTAGCGAAATGAAAACCAATAGTATTCCAGCTAATGCACTTTTGTAATGACGATACAAAAGTGACATCATGTATTTCGGGAGGTTAAGTCAAAATATTTGTACTGAATGATTCGCTTTTTGAACCAGGATTGTTACTCGCTTTTAACAAATAAACAATACTTCAATTAATCGCTTGAGAATATCCTGTGTCGAACTCGTTGATTGTCTCGTCACTACTGTTTACCAATGGCTACTTATTGTCCGGTGGAGACGGCGTACCTGTCCTTCTTGTCGCGCTTGTCCTTCTTCTTCTTGGGCTTGTGCGCGAGGTCGGCGAGCGCGTCGTCGGGGCTGCCGGGCGCGCTGCGCTTGCCGCGCCGCGCGCCCTCCGCCGGCGCCTCCTCCGGTCGTGGCGACTTCTGCGAACAGATACACCACGTCACCTAATCGACAAACTAACTTTCGGGACAAACAAGAACATCATTATCGTTATCGAGTTGTCTCAATTCGGTGCTGGTCACAGACCTCCCTAAAGATTTTGAGTCATATAAATCTCACATTGGAAATAGGTATTGGTGATCCTCAACAAAATTCACGTATGTAAATTGGGCATTTAAGACTCAATATTCAACAAGATTCAACATTCAAGAGCAGGCGTACCGGCGCAGGGGAGTGTTTCCGGTGCTTCTTCTTGGACTTCTTGTGCTTGCGGCCTTCGTCGGAGGTCCAAGAGGCGTGGCTGGGCGGCGGCGACGGCGAGCGCGCCGGCGTCGGCGAGCGCGACTTGGACTGCACGGGCACACGCGCCGGACGTTCATGTATGTTTATAATCATTCGATCGAGATTCAATAAGCTCAATTGTAAGTTTTGGAATCTATGTATTTATAAATTTCAAACAGATCGTTAGAATGTTTTCTACAAAAAATTTTTTTTGTTCATTGATTACTATCATTTCATCATCTGAAACTAGACAAGCTGATGTTTGAAAATAGCTAAGAAAGAACATATTTTTGTCCATTTTCTTAAAATATACTATAATATATTAAGTAACTCTTATAAGCAGCACCATACAGAATAATAAACCCAATAATTACCGGAGAAGCTGAATGTGACCGTTTCTTTTTCTTAGATCTTTTGGTCTTGCGCGGCTTGGGGTGGTGGTAGTGCATGCAGCTGTCCTCCTGCTCGTGTTGGAACTCCTGGAACGTACGCCGATCTGTACTTTATACGTTACTCCTTTAGGTAGTGCGGAGACAAACAGGGAACACGCGAAAACTTCAATTGATAAACGGCTTGACCACTCGCGACTGCGGTGGCGAGAGACTCGACGGCTTTGATATCCAGCCAATATGGCTCAGGCATGGGTTCCGTCGTAAAAATGACCATGTCAATAGTATTGTTGAGGGGAATATTTTTAATAAGTATTGGCTGGAGGGGAATTATTTACTGTTGGTTGAGGAGAATTATTTAATATAGGTTGTGGAGAATTATTTAGCAGCGGCCGACCTTCCAGAGGCGCGCGCGCTCGTCGTCGGCGGGCACGGCGGCGAAGGCGGGCGCGGCCAGGTCCAGGCGCGCGCGCGCCTCGGCCCACGTCAGCGCCGGCTCCACGTCGGCGTCGGCCAGCGCCCACTTGAACGCGCTCTCCAGCTTCTTCTGCGCCTTCGACTCCTCCTTCAGCTTCTCCTTGTTCTTCGCCTCCGCCTGACCGGTAATGCGCCACAGTTACTACACCCGCACGCTAAGATTGTTGGTTTGTTTAAACTATGGATATGACACCTCGCCATACTCAGTAAATGATTTGACGCAAGAAATTATTTATTACATTACTTGTAAAAATAAATTTAAAAATTTAAACAACCATACATATAAACAAGCCAGAATGTAGTAAATCCTAAAAAATAACCTTGTATTCATATAATCACAACAATCATTTGTACAACCCCGTACATGCTGAGCTGCAACATACACATTATTGGGCTACGAGTACAAAATGCACCTTCTCCAGCAGCGAGTTGTAGGTGAGCTTGACGTTGCCGGCGTCCAGCGACGCGGACTTGCTGTCCTCGCACACCACGGTCGCGAACTCCTCGAACGTGGTGCTCGGCTTCACGTCGAACTGCTTCTCTTTCAGGATCTCCTTTATGACCTTCTTCTCGTCGTGGAAGCGGGCTTTCAAATTCTCCACGTAGAACTTAAACAAATCCAGCGGCGTAGACCCGCTTTGACCTAAAATATATGAGAAGTAAATAGCATGTATTGTACCATGAATTGAAATGAATGGAAAACGCCCATTTCTCTTTAAAGACAAATTAGTTCTTAACTTAACGTTGTTAAGGATGTGTTTAGGATAGTGCAAATGTTTAGGACGTTGACTCTGTGACCGCAATCATCTTTTTGGGAATATCTGGCTAACGCAAGGGGAACAATGATATTCACATGGAATTGATACAATTAATCAAGACAATTAGACATCTCTGTTCGCTATCTCGTTCTATTTTCTTATAAGCACTTTTTGACTTATATAGAATGTATAATATGTAACCCTTATTTTAATTAACTTAATTAAAATGTTTTTTATATTCAAAATCATATAAACAAACAACTATACTAAACTAAAACTGTACAAATTAAAATTTATACAAACATTATACACCAAATCTAAAATATAATAAAAGCTATCAAATATAATAATGTTATGACAATTACATACCCAACATGGCCGAGAACCGCATGTCCGCAGATATCACCGGATACAGCTCCACCCACAGCGACATGGAGGTCAGCTTGCCCTCTTCGTGCAGCCCGTCCAGCATAGCCTGCAATTATTTTAGAGTCAAGCGTGCTCGTAGGGTCCGCTTGGACGACCAGACATTTAACGTGCCAACAACAGTCCAGCTCCACAACTATGTAATCGCGTTGTCAACTTACCAGAAAGTTATCCCTGTTCTTCCTCTGCTGCCGTTTATTCCTCTTCTTTATTTGCTCCCTCTCTTGCGCGTACTCTGTTTCCAAGTTTCTTATGTGCTGTTCGAATACTGAAAGTGAAAATGGACATTCAATGTCTTATTTACATTAAGATAAATACATTATTTGTAAAGGGCTTGTTAAGCGCATATGGACTAATGTTTATTAAGTAATTATGATAAAAGTAGAATTTCTCAGAGAATGTAATATACATAATAATCTACGTATAAACCAGATTGACCCACGTCTGTTTTTTAGAGATGGCTCTCCTAGTTTCCCTATATTTTATTTTACTCAGACAGAAAAATTACGTTTCAAATCGCACAAACATTAGTTCTTGGTTAGGTTCGAGCCCACGACCCCGCGGCGCAGTAGTCAAGTTAATCAATTATTGCACCAACAATTCAGACTAAACATACAAAACGCTCATTATGGATTGGAATATACCCTTCAACCCTCCAATCTCCCACTCAACGACCAGGTAAATTTCCTGGTCGAACCAATCGCCTAAAATCATACCTATCAACGCGTCCTCCTTGTCCATCCCCAGCAAGTTGACGTCGTTTTTGAACGCCGAATTCTCGAGGAGCAACACCTGCGCCTCGCTCCACGTGCTGCTGTACGTAATTTCGCTCATGTTTTCCAGGACCTAAACGACCATAAAATTATAACATCATGTGGCATTTTCAAGTTAAACACGTTATAAACTATAATTTCAGAAAACAAATAAACATACTTGAGCCAACATCTTCATGTTTCTCTTCTTCAACACCTTCGCCTCTTCTTTTTCCCGTTTGGTGATGGTAAATATACAATCTTCGTATATGTCGCGTCGATCCGATTCGGGCACGCAACGCCACAGCTGATAAAAATCAACATCAACAGTAACAACATTAAACATGTCTATAACAAAGCGTTCTAACAAACAAACATAATTCTATATTTACAAGTGCGACACGTGTGGTCGTTCGATAGGCGTGGCTGAATTGTTTACAGAATCAAGTGTTCCATCTACGAGTACTAATAATAAACAAGGAACAAAAAGGTAATAAGGAACAACAAATTACATCTTGCTCATTTTCTTTGTTACTATGAAAAGTAACTTTGTTACTTTGAAATCATCCACAAGACCGTTATGTAAAACACTTGTATTGAAATATTACTACTTTTATGTTGGATGGTTGGATGGATGGTTAATTTTGGAATTGGGGAGGCCTATGTCCAGCAGTGGACGAGAATAGGCTGCTGATGATGATGATATATGTTGGATGAAGAATAAAATTTTAATAGCAAAAATTAAGTTTTTTAATATTATTTCTTTCTCATTAAAAAAATTATGTTTCAAGTGATAATATTATTTCCAACACTTACCTCCAGATTGTTAAACATTTCCTCGCATTTGTAATACTTAGTCAATGACGTCACACGATCGCAAGTCAAAAGAAATTCTTCCAAATTCTCTCTATTCTTTTTTGTCTTCAACCTTGAAATGAAATTGTACAGCAATATGTAGATACACAAATCAACCCACTAACATGTTTCTATGACGAATGACCACACATCAGCTACACAAGATGACTATCATTATATTATCATCCCACATACCTCACAGGGTGGGCAGAGAGCGACCAGTGACAAATATCTCCAAATTTACAGACTTGTCACTGGTGACGATAGCACACCACGATGATGTAATTAATTCATGTTTATAATATAATAAAAAAGCACATACCTTTGTTCTTCTCTTTCATCCTTTAATTTTTGAGTTTTGTAAGCATTGAACGCCTGTTTCTTCTCGTTGAGCTTCTTAAATGTCGCGAAGCGAGGGTCTTTTGATATTATCTTGACACATTGTTCCCAAGTTGCATTTGACGGCACATTCTAGTTTGGATTGAAAGTGTTACAAGCAAATATATTAGTACTAATAAATTGATATAATATACTGATAAGAATATACTTAATTCAGTCTAAATTAACATGTTTTCTTTTTATTCATAGACAATAATAGAACACTATAAGCAGTTTTCGAATACATATTTATATAAATGAGTGGAATAAGCTTTTAAGAACATACCCTATCTCTTAAAAGCTCTTTGAAAGCCTCGATTGCTTCCTTTTTGTCTTTGTACTGCAGTTCTGTGGTAGCTTCAACAGTCTCTGTTCCATTGACTTGTGGTGGTGCAATTATTTCCTCGGGCATAACTGTAACATTATATATTTTAAAAAATTAAATATTCTGTTAGCTATGTAAGACTCGTTCCAAAAATAGTGAGATGTAATTAATCCTGTTGAAATCATGCATGGAGGTATATTCGTGACGTTTCTAAATCTTACTTTCGTCGGGTATTGGTATAGAATTTGTGAGTGTGGGGTCTATGGCTGCGAGGGTTTTGGCCATAGCTTGGTCCAATGCTGAACCTCCTGAAGCGGATGTGGCAGGCGAAGCTGGCAATGGCACCTCACCAGGTGGCAATTCTATACTGTTTGCTACTCTAAAAACAAGAAAAAACTTATTTTAACACATATAATTATGTAATCAATCGGTACTAGTGTATTAATCTTTAGCAAGTTAATATAAATTCCTTGTGAAATTAAATGTTATAACAACATTAATACCAATTCAACGTAACGTAAATTCACGAATATAGTCTTCAGAGGAAGTAGACAGAGAAATGTAGTATACTCCCAGAACACTCCGAAACAACATGTTTTACCAGTCATGTTAACATCCAACTATTGAATAGGTGGTGAGCCTATTGCCATGTATCGGACTCATATCCAGACTCCGAACCACAACTTGAAAATCTAAAGTAGAAAATTATGGACCTCCCGATCAGCAGTCACACTTATAATCAACATTACGAAGTAACGAACCAATGAAGCAGTCAATTAAGAAGAGATTAATACTAGTTTATACAAGTAATTTGTATGTTCAACTAATCTTTACATTACTTAAGATTTGATGAGATTTATTATAATTTGCTAATAAGAAGGATAGAACCAGTAACAGAAAAATAACAGTCGTTTTAGTAGAAAATAGGAGAGTATGGGTTACTACATGCTTTAAGACACCTTTATTAAACATCAAAATACTGTTCAATTTTAAATAAATGGAAATGTGGAAAATTTGTATATAGAACATTCCTTAGCCTATCCTCTTATTGTTGATTTTTATGAATGATCATACAAATTGTCATTTTCTTACATCAAATTGTTCAGACATCATAAAGTTAGAGAAAAACTGTATAAAGTCTTCTCAATAGCATTTTATTTAATATTTTGTGTATACTTACTGTGCAGCCTCTTCAGCTGCAATTTTATCCTTTATCTCTTGGAGATCGTTCGGGATGACCCAACTAGATTCTTTGGTTTCTATATTATGATAGTACACTCTGCCAGCATCAGTGGTGTACTCTTTCCAAACACAAGCTGAAAGTAATTTCTGGAAAATAGAATATTTCATAATTTATAGGTAAAACTTATGGGCGTGGGAAAATGAAAGAGTATCCTAACAAAATAATAATCGAAAGTGTATCCTAACAAAATAATTGCCAATTCCAAATTATAGAAAGTAACATTAAAAGTTGGAAAACAGGACCATTTCCTTTAAATATAGGATTCAGTTAAAGAGTATGTAAATAAACCAAGGGCCATTAAAATAAATCTATTAATAGTAATAATATTAATTTTACTCAATTGTGCAAAGAAATTAAAATAAAAAACAAAAACTACAGCAACTGGCCACCCACAACATAGTGATTGTAAACATAGCACTGCAAATTTAAAATACCTGACCGATTAAGGGTTATAATGCGGATTGAGGTGCTATAACCGAGATCACTGTTAAAAATTTACCCCAGATACAATAACAGCCATAAAATGTCTTTCTAAAAGTGAATGGTTAATGAAACTACCTTAAAGACCCCAGTTATAATTAGTGGTTACATTCCAAATTTCAATGCCATTGTTGTATAAATTGCCATAGAACAAATTCAGACTTAAGAAAACTTGTTAATATAATTCACAAATTAAAATAAGTACCTCGGCTGGTGTCTTCAGATCATCTGGTTTTTCCCAAAGGCTTTGTTTCGTGACTGAGTTGTAGTAGTATGTGCGGCCATCCGGAGCCTTATGCTCTGACCATGGGCTGGTTTGGTTGACCATTGGTGATATTTCTGGAGCCGGTGCAGTGAGCTCCTGTAAATAATGGATTAACGAATTTATTTTCTATCTTCAAAACTTAAGAAGATGGAAATTGAAGTTTGATGTAGTCTGCAGTATTTGAAAATTGACTTCTGTAACATCACTACAGCCTGAATATCTGTTGAATTTATTTTTATTGTTGTGATTATACAAACTATATTTCTCGGAAAAATTGCAAAACTCTCTGAAATCTGTAGTTGAATTCACATTATAATTTAAAATTGAATAAAATTTATTCATGTATATTTAATTAGTCTAAAACTGCATTGAAATTTGTTTGGTATGAATTTCAGATGAATGAGAGAGCATTATTTTCAGCAAATTATTTTTTATATGCTGATAATAAACCAAGTGGTTATGTGCACTTAATTTTTAAGTATATAAATTGTTGAAATTTATATACTTAAAAATTTTGTAGTAATAATTGTGTTAAACATCCAATTCTCTGTTAAACTAATATGAATACTATAACACAAATATAAATAATATACCAGCCTTCCACTGAGGGCCGGATTTAGAGGTCTAGAGGCCTTGGAGCAACAAAGGAGTGGAGGCCCCCTGGCCCCAAATTATTTTCCAAATAAAATGAACAATTTTTTGCAGTTGAGTTTTTCAATAAATATTTTATTGTGAAACACAGGTAGATTCTTCTAGTATTCAACAAACATACATAAATATAATTGGAAACAAGAATAAGAAGTATTA
>DWEI01000766.1:0-19504 GCA_018245875.1 Mysoria ambigua
CAGAGAAGTGTAGTACACTCGCACGTTTCACTAGTTGCGGTTATGTCTCACTATGGAAAAGGCGATGAGCTATTGCTGTACACCGGGCGCGTATCAGGACTCCGAGCCAGTAGAAAACTAGAAAGTCTAAATTAGAAAAATCCAATAGTGCGCGACCCGGGTCGGAATGCAGGACCCACCGATCGACAGCCGCGCTTACAACCAACACTACCACTACTAAAATATACTTATACCCTAAAATTTTTACCTTTCTAGGCCCACCCTCCATTGTATCATTTACATTTTTTGTACATTTTTTTATCAATATCCAAATGACGAATCGTTAGTTTTTCAAACATTAAAATACACAATGCATTCCATTTTTTTTTATATTTTCTAGCCAAATATTCACTAGAAATAATTCCAATGTGCGTACAAGGTTCGCCGCGTGAGCTAGTAACATGTGCCCCGCGCACGTTGCAGTGAGCGTGGTGGAGGAGCCGCGCGGCGCGCAGGGCGGCGCGCAGGGCGCCAAGTGCGTGGGCGCGTACAAGCCGGGCGCGCCGCAGCTGCCGGCGCAGGTGGCGCCCATCATCGTCAGCAAGGCGCTCACGGTGCGTCGCCGCTGGGCGTCGGGCTCTTCAGTGCACCCCCGGGCTCCTAGAGCCGCTGGGGTCGAATTATGACTCGCTTCCCACCATAGCCACATGTAAACCATAGCTCTACCTAGCTGGTGGACGCTCTAGCGTAGGGCTAATGATTTGCACTACACTAAAGTCAGCCAACTGGAATTATATCAGCGTGGCAGAACATAGTTTAAAAACTCATTATGAGCTGTGAAGGGAACCGTGTCCAGCAAAAATACGGAGATTATTGATCATGATGATGACGATGATTATATTTCAGGTAATGAACAACGAAGATATTGCTGCGAAGAAGGTGGTGACCTCTGGCGGCTACCTGATCGTGGGCGCTCCGGCGCCGAACTCCGCCTCCCTGGTGACGCCCCAGAGGCGGACGCAAACTATACAATACTTCTCCTGAGACATGGCTGCCATGATAGACTTGACATCGGACGATGACGATTAAAATAATCGCCTTGTAGTGACGAAAGTGTGGTTTTTTTCTTATAGTGTTGCTAAGTGGTTGTGTTCACATAATAAAGTGTCTTATTCAAGAGGATGAACAAAGTACTTTTGCATAGTGATGTGCATTGTGTGAACTCTTGTATGAGATGTGCTCTTGACAAAATTATTATTATTTTGTTGTTGTTGAGAAACATTACGGAGTATTTTGATCATGTTTATGTTGTACAGGGCACCGGGAACCTGTTTTTTCTATCGTGCATATGAAAACAGTTACAGATAGAGTTGTTTTATCTGTGATTTATGTTCAGGGCCCCGCTAACATTGTATTCAAGGTTATTACTCTTATGAAGTGACTGTAAATATTGAAGAGACATGATGGTAAGTGACTGTATATAGTTAGTATAAGATTTATTTCACACACAGACAGATACTCGGCCTGATTTGGTCGGCATCTGTACTTGTAGATGTGGTAGTCCAATATACTGTATGAATAGACCTGTGGTCTTATTATGGATGGATTCTTAGCATAAGATTGTCTTCTGTACTTGAAGACCTGGGGTTTACTTACTCCGTACTCCAGACAGATGTGTGCATGAATTCAATATTTTCAAACTGCCATACTCATTGTCCTGTGGTCTTCTCTGTGTTCATACCTTACAGACAGATGCCTTACTTAATTTGGTGTTGTCATATGTTATGTGGCTGTTTTATTTCTAGTTATTGTTTTATAACCATGTTATTTCTTATGTCACGGTTATTGCAAGAATAACTCGGTGTAATTTAAAATATGATGCTCAATTGAATTATATACTAAACTCATGCGGGAACCAAAAATTCTAAAAATGTAGGTAAAAATGGCAAGGTTTCCACTTAAACTTTAATTAGGAGCTTTTACTCTTCGGTTCTTTTCGTCGTGGTTTTTACATACTTAATGTTGTATAATTACAATAGATATATGAGACCTTGATAGTTCTTTTTGGGTTGGTTCATCGAGAACCATAGTGGAATGGAGCAATGGAAATGAGTTTTGTTACTTGAAACAAAAAACACCACTGGATTTTGTGTGAACAATAGCCTTTTATTGTGTATGTTGTTCTTCAGAAGAATTGTATATTTTGTGGTATAGAGAGCATGGAGATACGATTTATAAATGGACGGTATATTTTATGTACGGCAACTCTAATAATGCATTTACAGTGTTTGTATAAAATCGACCATTACTCATGTCCTTATGAAATAAGTTTTTATTTATCTGTGGATTGTCTGTGTTGTATTTCTTGTTTATTCTTCGTTCTTTTTTGTTTCATTACATAACACACGTACATGAGAAATCAATGTTATTGCTTATTAAGCATGGGCAAATTTAAAAACTAACTATGGTGATATGTTATCTTAGTATGTCCGTCTACTGGTGCAGGAAGGGACTTGAGTCATTTTAGTCGTATCTGGGCAGTGCGACGTTGATTTATATTTTCTACGAGTTTATAATGTCGTCAGCCAGTTGTCACCATAAGATGTCGCATCTGAGCAGAAGGTTTTAAAGTACCCTGGCCCGTACCCTTTGAGGTCATAGTTAACGTGTTCCTATGAAAAACTCAGCCTTCGACTTGGTTGCTTTAAAGAGCTACACGTGCGTTTTCTTGTTTAACTCTCTCGTCTCGCCAATTTTATGGATACGTTCAGTTTTAATCAACCGCTCGATTGTTGCGTTCTAGAAAATTCTGTCCTCATCAAGTGATGCGAATTGGCTGGCGTATGATTAAAAAAAAAGTACCCGATAAATTAAGTTTTTGTATTGTTTAAATTATCAAAACATTGTATAGAATAACGTAGTAAAAAGTTTGTATGTTTCATAATTACGACATCACTATAAATTTTGGTCATGTTGAGTACAAGTCGAAGCTGTCTACATCGTACCAAGGGAAGAATTCACTGAGATTATGTGAACCAGACGAAGTGTACAAGAAGCATGCCGGGTCTGTAAAAAGAGATATTTGTGCTACCATGTGCCATCTGCTTACTCCATGACGGACCTGGCGTGGTGATATAATATGAACTGTCATATAGAATTTAGTGTTAAATAAAATATTTTTGTATAATTCACTGTTGTTAAGCAATGCCGTGTGATCTTTCGTCTACCGTAATGTTGTGTTATAGTAAAAAAAGCAGCTTTTACTATTCTTCAAGGAGGCCGGTGTCCAATTGACGAACGACAAAAAGGTTGATGATGTTGATGATGACGACTGTATTTTATAAATATTTTCAAAACACTGCAGTCGCCATCTTTGTACCAGTTGAAGGCAGTGTTCGCTTGCGGCTTAATAAGCCATGTCTAATGTACAGATGCAATATGCAGCACTCATATTTACTACAATATGGTATTGATTTGTGCTCATGGCTTACATACTCATTGTGGATGGATTCTGTTTCTGTTGTTGGGGTCATCACAGACGGAGCTATAATATATTTACAACTAGGCATATGGTGTTTTACAATTGTATATTGTATCTTTGTAGCGTAAAAAAGACACAATATACCTGTAGTATATTGTATCTTTTTTACGCTGTCAAAATATATTAATACATATATTTCCGTGTAATTTATACAAATAAATGAAATTGGGAGTGTCTGTTTGTTCCGGCTAATCTCCGGAACGGCTGGACGCATTTTGACGGGACTCTCGCTGGCAGATTGTTGGTGTGCTAAGCAGTAACCAGACTACTTTCATTTTAGAATTCTACGCGGACAAAGTCGCGAGCACAGCTAGCATATTATTGCCTAATGACCGCCGAAATATATTTCCAGCGTACCTTCCGTCTGTGGTAGTTTCCTATAATTTAATAATATTATAACACAGCGTACTCAATATATATTTCATTGTAAAACAGACCCCATTGTAGCGTTTAATGTATACCGTCGGTCCATTTCCTGGTACGTAATATTTGTTATTCATAGTGAACGAACTGTAATTTTATTAGTAAAGTAAGTAAAATTACTATTTACGGAAATAGATTTCTCCGCGTTCTTATAGTCTTATTAATGTTGATACTCACAATTGAAAATAATTAGAAGTGTAAAACAGTGGTATTAAACAATTTTTCAAAATGTCTTCGTTTAAAATTAAAACATACATTTTGTCAAATTTCATAATAATTTATGTTTTTTCCGGCTTACTGTTAATGTTTC
Organism: Mysoria ambigua; assembly: GCA_018245875.1. Classification (NCBI taxonomy): domain Eukaryota; kingdom Metazoa; phylum Arthropoda; class Insecta; order Lepidoptera; family Hesperiidae; genus Mysoria; species Mysoria ambigua. Next base: position 4,254 of record DWEI01000766.1, read on the forward strand.
GTAATAATTTTTTCACCGTCGCTGTCCAAGAGTCTTATTTTTTAAAACAATCAGGATTCAGTCTTGTAATTGAAAATTTCATCCAATGTATACATTTTTAAATTAGTATTTACTGGAAATAGTTATTATTACTTCATTATTAATTTAGATCTATTGTATATACCTACTTTAAATTATGATGTTAGGTTTTATATATATTCCAAGTTTCTTTATATTGGTCGCATAAACTTTTTATCATAGGATTTATTTTCACAAATAAGTTAACGTGAAAAGTGCGAATCTAACCATGAGATATATTTTTAAACTCTGAAGCTGTATATTTTGAAAATGTTTGCTTTAGTTCTTTTTATTATTGTTTTATGAGTCTAAAATTGTTTTAATGAAAAATACTTGAAACACTACGCAAAATTAACTTTAAATCGGGAAAGTGAGGATTTGATTTTTGTTTTGGATAAGTTAAGGCTGGTAAACTTCGGTTACAAGATACTTATATATACTTTAGGATCGTAATATTTTTTCATATTAATTTCATGTAAGATATTGTAGACAATTCATGATTTGTCATAAAATAATCTGCCAATATATATGTATAAGAGTTTTAGCGTGCTAATTGAAAAAATGGACACCGGATCAATACCGTTATTAAAAAAATGACATGTGGCATGTATGAAAAAAACAAAAGTCTGATGAATTATTTATTACATGTGGTGAGGAAATTATTGTAAATTTTATCGTGGGGGACACCTGTCTCAAAAGTACACTGCAATCGCTACAAAAAATGTTTTTGTCTATGGTGATGTAAGTTTAACTTGTGGTTGTTAAATTCGGCCAGCCACTTAGTCAGTAACCAGAGCCATAAAACAAAAAATGTCTTTATATTTATTAAGACAACTGCGATCCGCAATTAATGCTAAGATTTTTGCATATGAACGATACTCACTAAGCACGGCTACTCGAGGAGCTATTTGTATATAGAAAAGTTGTTTGAATGATTTTTAATATCTGTAAATATTCAATTGTATAATGGATAGCTATGGTCTCGTGTCGATAGCTGTAGGGTCTAAGCATGTGTTATACTTTAAGAGATTGAACATCTGTATATTTACCCGCCTCTAACAAAGTAGACAGTTCAATATTTTAATTGAAAACATACCATACTTATCTTGCGCATTTACTGCATTGGAATAATTGGAGAACGAGCTGCGACGTAGTGTTCCACATAGTTTTATTTTCCTAGAAACTTGCAGAAGCTTCTGTACCGATTGTATTATTGAGTACGAAATGTTTCAGTTTCAATAAATACATTTGCGGAAACAGCACGCTTTTATTTCAATACAGACCTTTAATGAACAATTGTAGCTTCGTTACATACATTGATGTTCACGCTAGTTCCCTTACGGAGTAGGCAGAGTGTATAGAGCTTCAAATATCTCTATTCTTAAAGACCTGTTCTGCTTCTACATTCACTCTTCATACATGTGCCCAGTTTATAGCTTGTAGCTTTGTAGTTTCAACTTACCCATCTTTCAAAGAAATAATCATAACAGTCATTATGCACCTAGGCATGTCTTTCACTGTATTGTGAGGACACCCTTAGCTGGAACTTTTTGTATGCGAATGAATTAAAACTTTTTATTCGTCGCGTTTATGTGTGAGTTTCCTTATAAACTTGTAGCATTAACATCTGCACATCTTACGAATACTCTTAGTCTTATTTACACCTGTATGACCAGAATATACATATAAGCTTTTTTACTTATTGAATCATACCAATAACTTAGGTATACATATATTGAACTCGGAAGTTATAAATTCATATAATACATTCTGAAAAATGCATATAATGGGCATTGACTGTAAGAACAAATAAACTTAGAAACACAAAATAGAATACAATGGTTTGTTTGAAACACTTGTCTAAATGATTGTTGCACAATATGCTGCAGTGGAACAAAGTATGCAAAGATCAATGAACAATTATAAGAGAAGCACAATCAGGATATAGCTTAGGAATAACAGTACAGAAAACAAGAGAAAAAAGTATTCATAAATTGGAAATTTAGATACTAGAAGCCAATAAAAACATATTTTTTTTCTGACCAGCAGTACAATTACAAAAACAACCCAATGAAATAATCAGTTTTACTTAGACGTGTCTCAATCAGTAATGGCAATCATTGGAAAAAAACATTGGAATACCTAAATATGATTCGGTTCACTAGCCTCTCTCTAGCGAAATTCACCAGCCCTATTTAATTTTTGTCTGAAACATTGTATTCTATACTGAAAACAAAGTCTCTTAGAACATTGTTGTTTTATGACAGGCACTTAAACTCCTCATTCAGGTAATTGCCACTTCACAATAATACTCAAAGCAATAGAAAAATTAACACACATCACAGAAGCAACAATTATAGTTCAATTATACAAAGTTAGACCTTCATCACTGAAATTAAATTTCATTAACATATGATTCATAACATTCAATTATTACAGCAACATTTGAGTCGAAAGACTTAAGGTGGAAGGAATAAATAGATGTTTCTAGATAAGACAATACTGTCAACGGTCACATGTTGTACTTGGCCGCACCAGCCTTTGCCAGTTGGTCGGCCATTTCGTTTCCATGCACCCCCACATGGGCCTCCACATAGTTCCATTTAATTTGAAGTTTGTCTTGTAACAGGTCCAGTTCCTTGAAATCAATTTCATTCTTCACCGGCTCCCCGGACTGCAGTTTCCATCCTTTCCTTTTCCAACCTGTAATGAAGGCAGAAACAAATTAATGTGGCATATTCACTTTTCTTATCTACATATAGTATAGATATAGATGATTTTACAGGCATGGCAATGCCACTTCGGAAATGTAACAGTACTAAACATAATATGACCAGATATGCCAAAATTATCATAAATAAATATATTGATAATAATAGCCAGATGCAAGGTTAAGAGTAAACCATGTTTGACAAACAGAGCGGAATTCTTAGACAGGTCAGGTGATAATATGTGAAAAACTAAGAATTGTAGGAAGCTTTGGATAAATCCTGGTGACATTGATTAAGTGATGTCGGCACAGGACTGAGATAGTCTGTTTATTAGTCTGCAAATTGTGTTAAGTGATTGTGTTAAAAACTTCAAGAGAGGACTTAATCCAGATGCCATGTTTTATTTACTGGGGTGTCATGCAAATTATTAATGACGATAGCATGAGTGCCAGGAATATGAATGGTTACCTGGTATCCATTTGGTGACAGAATTGATGAGGAACTTAGAGTCGGTGTTGATACAAAGCTTCTTAATGCCACTCTGGAGTGCAACCTTTATGGCACAACTGGCAGCCTGAATTTCACCACAGTTGTTTGTGGCTCTACCGGCGACTGGCTCACTTTTGTTCAAGGGATGATTGTCGCCCCAGTACACCCCAAGACCAGCTTTAGCGTTAGCTCTGCCGTTCCTCGTGCAAGCGCCATCGGTGTATACTTGCACATACCCGTTATGATCAACTTTAAACTCGGCTTGTTCTTGTCTCGGCTGATCTATCAATATGCTTTTACGACCGGTAGTTTTTACTGTGTTTTTCTTTATAATCTTATCAACGCCTTTCTCGAAACCCTTCAGCCGCTTCTCAATGTCGTCCATCTGTTTACAAATTATTGTGTTCAAGTCATCAGATCCGTCGGACGCCTCATTTTCTTCTTCACTACTATAAGATTTGCGTTTTGATCTCGATTTCTTCTTCGGAATGTCATCTGAATCATTTTTGTCATTTTGTTTACGTGAAGTAGACGATGAATTCAGTGATCTTTTAAGACTGTGGTTCGAATTGATAACAACATTTGATTCAACCGATTTTTTCGGTTTTGCCTGTGTTTTGGATCCTATATTTGTAATATAATCTTGTGCTTCAACAATTGTATTAAATTTTTTATACCTGGCTCCCGAAAACCCCTTCACTTGTGCTTCACAGTCTGGCCAAGTCATAAAGATACCAGCTGTTCGCCCTTTGGCGACTGCGTAAAACGGCATCTTTGTAATATTCAACACGCTGCACGCTTGTTTTCTTATATTACACAAAACTGAAAATTGATTATATACCCTCCATACCATTTGAATTTTTAAAAGTTATTTGCCGTACAGATTGTTTCAATCTGTCAAACTGACAGACCAATTGTCTTATATTTGTCATTTGTCAAAGCCTTGTAAATAATTTTAAGTACTTTTAATAATTGGGATTCCGAATTTTCAGCCTCTCACTCCCAATGACCGGGTTCAAATCCTGGTGCGCATCTCTCTAGTGACGCCCGTTTTAAAATTAAATAGCATATACTATAAAGAAAATATCGAGAGAAAACTGGCACTCCTTCGAGTTTAAAAAATAATTCACTAAAGGCGTGTGTAGTCTGCTAATGCTCACTTGACTAGCGAAATGCTATGTTTTAGAATGACACTGACGATCAATTGCATTGCAGTACTAAGCGTTTATTTGTTTGTAATGTTGAAAAAACGTATTAGTTTACTACTGAATTTACTTTTGTAAAGAAAATAGTAAATAAGGGAGCGTAGGGGAAAATAATCACTTTAGCGTTAAAAGCTTAATCAATAATTAATACTTAAAAAATGTACTTCATGCCTGTATTTACTCGAAGGGGCAATCAGAGGAGGAGTTTAGTAGAAACGTAACTTCATGCCTGTAATCCCCGAAGAGGTAGGCAGAAGAATGCAGAACACTTCCACATATCACCGGTTAGGCTTACGTCCCACTATGTAATAGCTGGTGAGCCTATTGCCATGCATCGGGCATATATCCAGACTCCAAACTACCCGGTGTTTGAACCGGGAATCGCACCCGGGCTCTCCCGATGGGCAGTCGCACTTGCACCAACACGACCGACGTGGCAGTCGAGTACACTCTCACGATTTACTAGTTATGATTTACATCCCATCATGGAATAGCACAGCAGCAGTTTACGTGCCACCTATTGTCGTGCAACAGCGACAAACACTGACTCCGACTAAATATTAGAAATTATAAATTTGAAAATTACAAATGAGTGATTATAGTGTGCTCTTTGATAAAGGGCCTAGTATTTGGTTCCCAGATGGTTACTTGAGGCATATATTTACGATCACCTGAAAATAACGGGTTTGGAAATCGAAAATTCGGTTTATTACCTATTTTTTGGTGAAATAATTGTAACGGTAGTACCGCCCGTATCAATTGTACCTATATCTAATTTACTGATTCATATTTTTGTAATCCACGTTAGTAGGTAGGTACTTGTTCATTAAAATGCCATCTCCTGAATATTCTTTTCGTTTGTATTTTTTTTAATAAATTGGGATTTCTTTCAGTTGGCAATTTAAATATTTTGATTCATATGAGGATACTCGTATATACCTATATCGCCTTGACATATCTAGTTTTTTTGACAGGAATCGACTAGTTTCTCATCTACACGAGGTCCTCGAGCCACGAGTTCCAAAAAGGCGATTAATGTGTTTATTTGTGTATAAACACTCCCGAAACATTTAATAGTAAAACAATTTTGTTCATGTTATAGAAAGTTCCCGAATTTGTTATTGTCGTGTCGTGCTATTTATGTCCTTAAGTAATGGGAAAGAATAAATAAAATAAAACTTAATGAAATACATTATGTACTTTATTAGGATACTTATCTAGGTCTGTCATCTTCATCATTGTTTAGTTAACATAGTACAATATAACCACTAATGCTCGTAAAAAACCTGATATTTAGTTAATAATGTGGCTTACGAATACATAGTATCTACGTACATTGTTTTGCTAATACATTACACTTAAATAGGTGGATTAAATAACTTGATGCCTTTGTGAAATATGTATCTGCATTAAAGCAGGTATTACACCTATGTATATTGTTATTTAAGTCTTTTGCTAAAGTTAAATTTCGGTCTAAAATGTAAAAAAAGGAACTTACTGCTAATTACCACTTAAAACATTTTGAATTTGAAAAAAAATTAAAAGAGCACAATTTATTAACTGTCAGATTATGAGAGTACTCGTGCAATCAAAGAAGTCCTTGAGACCGGCAAATTTTTTTTTTTTAATTTTTAGAAGAAATGCCTCTTTAAACTTGGTGCTTTGTAACTACGCATAAACTTATAAATACAATTATGTCATGCAATATCATAGTTTTAAATTTAGACTTTTATTACAAGAATATACATATTATTGTATTTTAATGAAATAACAATATATTATTGTTAATGTTTTCCAATGGAACCATAGGGGTCTAGCAGAAAAAAGTTGATGGCACAGTATAGCAATACATGACTTGGGGTTTTTAAATGGAAGATATAGTTCGTCAAGATCTTATAAAAACAATTATCAGTTTTTGGTACAATTAGATATTAGGTACACAACATTAAACGACGCCACAGTACTAAAGTGGTCTTCAATTCAATAATTAATTATAAGTATCATATAAAATCATCAAATAATTAATGATTACTTTAACTCTCATACATAATCATATCATTATTATGATTGATTTAATTAACAATGGCATTGCAATAGAAATGTCTTAAACATCATTACAATAACCTTAAAAAACGTTCAAACATTACATTCAACACACGACATTATACCTCATTTCAATGCGGTAACTAAAATGCCTAACTAACTATTAAAATAATCGACTAAGTTACACGAAAAACACCTAAAATTAATGGTAAGTATATAACCATACCGTAAATTTTAATAAAAATCAATCTAAGAGACAATAACAGGGCACAACATATTAATAAAATTTGTTAAATATGAACAATAGTTTTGGTTAATAATTGGTTAAGGTTAATGAAGCACTGAAGTGTACTCGAAACGAAGATTTCAGTTAACGATGACTAGTTTAATTAGTGTTTAAGAACTTGAAGAAACGTCAAAAGTATTATACGGTTTCCCGCCAAAACAATGTCAAAGGAGGCACAATATGCTTATTTAATGTTTTTGACGTGTCACGTCATTACGTCGTACTTTTTCTTATGTTAAAAAGAAATATTTCATATATTAAAATTATAAAACTTATCAATTTAAAAATATTCTAATTCAATTGATAGGTACCTAACAGCTAAGAACCAAACACGATACGCGACATTTCCTTTAACAACTTTTAGGCATCTTTTTTTTAAAACAACCCAGTGTTCTTTGGTTGTAAATTCTTTTCTTTGTTATAGATAATGAAATATGAATGGTAGACCGTCATTTAGCTCGTAATTCAGCACCCTGTAGACTAGAAACAATGTAAGACCTACCTAGCATTACCTACAAGCATATGTACAGCTGCCTTCACTATTTTTTCATTTTTACTAATTGTTATTCGTGGCAATCATAAATGAACTTAAAAGTGGTGGCGTGTTGTAATATAATTTTCATTTCCGTTCTATTGTAAAAATTCTAATACAACATAACGTAGGACAGAATCTGCATGGTTTCTGGTTACTTTTGATTTTGAAAGATACAATGTATCAATAGATTTATGATTGTAAGTATAATAAAATAGTAGGCAGAGAACCTATCCCGTAAAGGACTTGGCGTTAAGATATGTATGTATGTATGAAATTTAAATATTTAATGCAGTTTGTTGCTAGTTCAAAACAAAATAAATTTATGTAGATATAATTGCTAGCAGATTCACCGACCATTTTCAACATTCATTATTAATTTATTTTATACAACTGTCTTCTCGATGCATGGTGACAACGAAAAGCAACGCTTATCTTTTTTTAAATAAATCTCAAATAATTATTCTTTTTCTTCATTTGTTTTAATTCATGGTGTTTAAATACGGTGTTTTTATATATTTTCCATATCTTTCCATTAGGTACCTAAATTCGCCATGTACTTTAATAGCAATGAATCCATTAAACATTCTAGGCATAGATAAGATTCGATTCGATGTTAAAATTTTTGAATAGCTTGAAGTGTAGCTTACGTCGCAGTTCAGTTATATTTAATGAGAATATTTGCCAGTTTCACCTGCAAAAGACCAATTCAGTTATTCATTGAATTATACCACCATTGTCCTCACAAAATCATCAATTAAGAAATACACAATACCTTGATAATTCTCTAGAAATAATTTACTAAGAGCTCTTTCGCATATATTAATTCCAATCGTCAGCCAAAAAATGCCACGAGGTATTTAAGTCCGCCCTTTGTTAACAACAATAAAGAATAAATTAATAAACCAAAGTTGTCTAGACCTGGTAACGAGAATTATATACTTACAAAAATTCAAGTACCTACAAGACTAAGATGGTCGTCATTATACAAACAATCCGAAGATAACCCTACGAATTTTGACACTAACCATTACTATACGGAAATACTTTAATTTTACTAGACGCTGCATTATTACCAGCCGTTATCAAAAATATCTTCCTATTCTAAAATATCTGTGCGTGTTTCTTATACTGTTATAGAATGTTAAATGAGTAAAGCGTTCAAAAGTGACGGTATCATAAAGCCTTAATGCAATCTATATTTGAAATATTATTGTTATTATAACGTCATGCTGTAAGTATATTAAAATGCATTCTTCTACGAATGTAGAAGAACTAAGTCAGATCTGTTAGGATTCATATAGGCGTGACGTTATAATAAAATAATAAAATCTAAATTTGAATTGTCCAAAATATCTCTTTCTTTTGGATGGAGCCGTGATATGAGCGATATAAATGTCGACGGAATAATAGTAGCCTACAAAAGACCACCTTATTACCTAATAATAATTTGCTTAAGGCTCAAATAATTGATTTCATAAAATCTTTTTTGCGTATGATTTTATGTGCAGATTTAACCCATACATTTTTGGTATACTTCAGGGACCTATCTTTGGTTCTCCTTTTTTCCCAATCTTGGTGCGATCGGAAATACCAAATGAAGTGCATCAGATACATCTAAAACTAGTCCAACTATTCCAATAAAAATACTTAATTTAAGCCGATATATAATTAAAACATTTATAAAGAATCACACGAAGCTTTGAATAATAAACTTGCGATTAAATTTTCAATTTTCCTCGAAAATTTTGTATGTGATTTGGATAAGCAATGCGCGTATGGATCCCCAATATATTTTCATTGACACTTGTTTAAATGTTAAGCAATTTACATATATGTAGAATGCGACGTCGAGACTTTATTTGATATGGTTACCTACTTTGAGACGGAAATAGGTATTGTTAAAACATAAAAAAATAAAAACGAAGTCCGATAAATATACAACACTAATAAAATGCCGTTACTAAACAAGACGATGTTAAAACACACCAATTGTTTTATAATACTATAACGTTTAACAGCGACGCGTCGCGCGACCAGCGGGCGTCTTTCATACAGTCCACCACACGTGTACACAACTCCAAACACTTCACAAGGCACGTGCCGTTAACTAAGATACGTTGTAAAAAATATCCATCTGCTACCATATTAACAAAACGTAACAATTCGTATGTCAACTATATTGACCGTTACAACGGATTGTATATTAACGTATAAGCTAAGTAGTTCCTTTGTCCACTTATTGCACACTATGACGATCTTTGGCGTTCACTAACGGTTCAATGTCATTGGATCCGACAAAAGCAATGTCGCAACCACGAGCTCTATATGGAACACTCGTCGCTGTCCCGCGCGTAGTCGTCCTCGTCCTCCTCCTGGTTGCGGGGGCTGGTCTTCTTCACCTTGGACGAGACCACGCCAGTGTTCACTTTGCTGAAAAGACTGCTCCGGTTCAGCCGCGATATCTCCCGCTGGGGGCTGAGCCGCTCGGCGATTGCTTTCTCGTAGTTGTCTGATATCTTGTTGACGCCGTTGACGGGGCTGGTGGCGGGCGATTTCGATGTCGCTTTGATTGGGGACGTCGCGGACTTATTCGCGTCACCAGCCTTGTTGAAGAGCGCCCCGCTGGTCGCCGCCGAGTAGGACGGCGGGTCCTTGCCGCGCGCGGTGTTAGGGCTCAGCAGTTGCGAGTACAAGAAACTATTGTTGCCGAAGCCGGCGTATCTATTGTCCATTTTGCCGTTCACCATCATAAGACTAACCGGTTTTTCCGGGGGGACCGGTTTCTCCATTTTCCTTTCGAGGTTGCTCTTGGTGGCGCCCTGCGGTTGATTGGTCCATCTGTCGTTGCCGATCGAATAAATGGAACTGAGGTTGACGAAACCACCCGCCGGCGTGGCGGGGTTCGTCCGGGACACCCCGGGGACTCCCTGCAGGTCGCGCCCGCGCCCGCACGCCGCGGGCACGCCCTCGCTGACGGTAGACTCCTCCACGCTCGAGTCTTCAACGACCTCGGTGTTGGTGACGTCATCGAGGTTCGGCGACAGACAGTCCTCGTCGGTCTCATCGTACGAGCTGAAACCGACACATCACCGATCATACACTACATCACTTTAATAGCGCTTGTTAAATCATAATGCATATTAAGTATATGTACTGAATGCAACATATTCATGTGTCAGTTATAATGTTAGTCGCGTCATGCGCGTGACAGGTGCCAATTGTAAATATCATTATTATTATTATTATTATTGACAAACAAAAAGCCGAGTGGAGTGAATCGACGTATGGAACGTTTACATACACAGTATGGCGGGTGGGGATAGAATGTTTCATCAGTAAGGTAGACAATGAGCTGAAGCGAGACCGGTGGAACGCGAGCGGTCCGGAGCAGCGCCCCTTAGCGAACGCACGCTGCATCGACTCGTGCAAGTGCACTCGACCACACGCTGAAGCGGCGAGTCACTCGCCGCGTACGCGGGCGGAGTGCTCGGTGTGTCAGGCGTCAGGCGCGTCCGGGGCGCGACACGAGACTCGCCGGGAAGTTTGAACGCAGCATAACACAAGGCACAATGGCAATTCACGAGCAAAATCTTACCCTAGCATAGCCAGTTCTGTCTTCCTCCCTGATGAAAGAAATACCAGTACATAATAGAAATGAACATATGCGACTACAGGTATATAAATAGATAAATATATATATAACAGTGAATAAATAGTAGGTAATCATTTAGGTATATAAAAAATGTGAGAAACGATTCGATATTTAAAGTATTACATGATATATACGATTAATTTGGTTTATATGTGATTATATTAAATTTTTTCATTTGAGTTTTAAATTTGCATTCAGAACATATTGTACAATAGAGTACAATTACAAGATGGAAACAATTTTTGGCGCAGTTAATAGACACCGAGGTGTCCTTATACTTATTTCTTCAGAAACAGGTTGTAATCAAAATAGTGTAGCTTCGTTTTTTAAATTTATCATTCTCATAATTATGGTTTTCATGAAAATAATTTATCTATGTGAAATTATTACTATTGAAGCTGAAAATAATCACTATACTCTGACACTGACAGAGTAAACATTATTATTGAAAATATGTTGAAATATAATTATAATAGCTTTAATTAATATTCAGCTAGAAACTAGAATGAATTGAAAAGCATAATGCAATCTACATTTATAAAAATGAGATGCTAATTCATATTCGACCATAATTTGTACCTTTTTCGATTTAGGTTTGTAAATCTTTCCAATTTTTTTTTCATATATATTTAAAATTATTCGATTTTCGTGCCAAAAAGCTACGGATATTGGCTTGGATCATCGCATTCGTGTAAATTACGCTCTCATCAATCAACAAAATCATCAAATCAATCAACAAACTTATCAAATCCATCAACAGTTTCCGTGCTCACTTCGCTACGTCGTAATGTGCGAATCGCAAGATGCAGCAAAAATCTCTTAATGCCAATGTGTCTAACATATCATCTAGTGCGTATGAGGGGCCAAATCTACTTTACCGTAGACCACCGATATCTATTTGTAAAGTTTAAGTCCGTTAAGTCCATTAGCTCGGCACAACTCATAGAAGCGTCTAATACATTTCCTTTTCTCTGACTCCCTCATCATTTTACACAACTGCCTGTTTGCAATGGGAGAGAAATTGTTTAGTCGCCGGTACACTGATACAACACCTCGGTAGAGACCAATGACGGGTACTTACATCTGGTCCTGCGCGTCGCTGCCGCCCTCCTCGGCGACTAACAGTTCGTACTCTTCGGCAGCGAACCTATCCCATTCTGACATCTGCAATTACAAAGTGCATGTTTAAGTCATATTTATGGTGCATGATTCCACGTTTTTCAATTTTCAAATCAGGTTGATTAGGTACGTGTCAGAGATGATTTGGTTAGAAAGTTCTAAGAAGTTCAAATAAAGTACTCTTGTTCGATATTAAAATATGTTAGTGGTACATCGAGATACTAGGAGTGGGTGGGGTACGTGAACGTGCTCTGGGTAAAATTAGGGGTATTCGGGAGAGGTTGGGGGAAATTGAGGGAGGTCGGGGGAAATTAGAGAGGTTGCAAGAAATTGGAAAAGCTGAGAGGAGTTGGGTATGAGAGGTTGGGGGAAGATGGGGTGGTAGATGAATTGATTGAAATGGAGGAGGGGAGGGTGGGGGAGTTGGGGGTGGTTAGTGTTAAAAATAGTTCTCACCTCGGAGTCGGAGTCTCGCTGCGTCGCGAACGGATCCCGCTGCTCGTGGTCCAGATACTTCTCCAGGTTGAAGAACGTGTCGAAGAATATCGGCGTGAGTTTGCACCTCTTCAAGTCGGACAGCGTGATCTTGCCGTCTTCCGCCGGATGCACCATGTCTAACATCTGTAATTGAAAAAAAAAACAATTGTGTAAATACTTATGAATTGATTGGAAAAAATTCTTTTGTCTTGGGAATTACAAACATCACACATAGTGATATTACTAAGTCTGAACTTAGGGTAATTAAATCATTTATGATCTTGTTCATCGTTACAAATAATATTATAATTACTATTTTATTGTTTCACGGTGTGGCGTGTCTGCTTGGAATGAAGAAGTTAAGGCTAGAGACTGCCACGCTGACCCAGTACGGGTTGAACCAGACTCAGGATTAATGTACCAAACAACAGCTTACTTGGCACAAACAATCATTGAAAGGCAGTGTTTCGATGCCTATGGCCTCCATCCTCTGCATCTGCTCCTCGTAGAAGTATTCCAGCTCGTACATAGAAATGTATCCATCGCCGTCCAAATCCATGCACCTGAAATGTATATATAAAAGAATTTTGAGCGTAGTTCTAGTGATGTTGTCCAGGGATTAATATGGCCTACACTACAAACATTGAAAAAAAATTGAACGCGGACTATACCTGCTTAATAGAAATATCCTAATTAACGGTTTTATTTGAAATTGATATAATCAACTCGCTTAGCTCTTAAGACTTTGTTTAGGTAATAATAAACAATCAGCAAAAGGAATATGATAAAATTAAAATTACAAGCACAGCTTTAATATTTACATATGTATAGACATTACACAAGCCGACACAACAAATATATTTTAAAAATGTATTTATTTTGTAATCATTTTCTAGGAATATAAAGATCGCGACAGCAAATTTGATTTAAAAAAGTTTAATAAAGATTTTATTTACTATTGAAATGTTTAGTTATCAATGTTTGATCAAATAAGCTAGTGCAAAAAATATATTGAGAAAATCGATTATGAAAATTCAGCAATCAATTATGACAGTGATAAATTCATACGTTAAGGATATCGGAATAACCGAAAACAATATTTTTTATTATAAAGTTTTTTAAAGTTTTTAATGTGTAAAAAATGAAGATACATTTTTAAATTTACAACTAAATACTTTATGAACTAAGTTCACGCATCCGAGCTATCAGGAGCAGCCATTACTAATAAATTATTTACTATCTAGATTATATTCATATTAAAACGATTTAAAACGGGATGGACATTTATTTTGGATAAAATCGGTGTATGAATTATGTATGAGCGGTTGCCGAAAATCTAAACTTTAAATAAACATCGTTTTCTTTCTAGTTGACACGAATTTTTGCGTTTTAATTGTGCCTCGAAAAAGTTACGTAATGTGAAAAAAGCCATTAACTATTTTATAACACGAACCGGAGATTGTGTAGCATGGTGGAGTACATCGTTACAAGTAATGGGCGATGGTAACGGCTCTCGTGCGCACGCCATATGGAACTTTCTAGAGTGCCGTCGTGCATGCAATGATTTCTCTATGGTACGATTTAATGTCATAACGCTATGGCTATTGATTACGATGATGTCCATAGAGCCTATAGAAATGTTACAGGTTACGTGAGGTCAAGTATCTTTTTTTGGTAAATAAGAAAGGCAATTTTTCTGTTTTTTTTTATTCAAAATTGTCGTGTAATACTTGGATGGTATTATCATACGCAATAACAATATTGCTAGATTTTCGATAGTATTATGAACTTTGTATTTTTATCATATCAAACTTTTCTATATAATGTGTATGTGCCTAATCTGTTTAGTATTACCTATTGAATGTTGAAAAAGATGTAACTTCGCGCCTGTAATCCCCGAAGAGGTAGGCAGAGGAATGCAGAACACTACCGCGTTTCACAGTTACGTTTACGTCCTACTAAGGAATAGGTGATGAGCCTATTGGTGGTGCAGCGGGCACACTCCGACTGGACTCCGAATCACTACTAGAAAATCTACATTAGAAAGTTTTGTAGTGATCTACCCGGGAATCGAACCCGGGACCTCACGATCGGCAGTCGCACATGCAACCAACGAATATCAACACGAACACGCATTTGCCGCTTCAAAGCGAACAAAATGAATTAAAAATTAAAACTGTATTTACACAATATACAACAAAGAGGTTAACAATAAAATTACTTGCCTGACTGTAAACACGCAATAATATATGACATTTTCAATCTTTTATATATTTTTACATAGAAGTATTATAAATATTCAGCATATTTAAAAAAAATTGAAAATAAATATCGGCCCCCACCTGAACCAGTATTCGATGGCCGTGGGATGCGTCTTGTCCTCCTCGGCGAGCAGGAACCACACGAACTCCGTGTAGGACATGCGCGGCTCGCCGGCCGCGGTCAGCCGGTTCTGGCTGCCCCGCGTCACGCAGCCCGACAGCACGCGCTCTATCATGCGGCTTGACAGCGCTGCACATGGGGGAGAGGGGCAGAAACGTAATGTGAGATGTATAAAATATGAGCAGCATGGCCGGTCAGGCGAGTCTCCGAAACCGGGGTATTTTTTTTTTTTATAATAAGGAAGTAGAGGACAGGCATGCAGTCCACCTGATGGTAAGTGGCTACTGCCGCCTAT
>DWEI01000767.1:0-19479 GCA_018245875.1 Mysoria ambigua
TATGACATTTTCCATGACATATCTGTATAATATAATGACATTTTCCAGAATCTTACATTGTACCAGACTTTACCAATTATTTTCCCAACAGGCAACAATACAAGATATACCGGTGAACTGATTCGTGTGCGACAGCTTAATGTAAAAGTGGTTAAATATGATCATTATGAGTTAAAAATTATGTTATAGAAGCGTTCCACGATAAACACTGTACACTTTCTGGTTTACTTGGAATAAATAGAAACTTACAGTTTTCTTACATTTAGAATAAAATGCAATTCTAGAATAACATAAAATAATACCTTCCATAGGAGAAAATAACATTTAAGAATACATTTGAAGAGATCTATCTAAGCACAACATTCTTATCCAGACTAATTAACAATAGCATATATACCTAAGCAGTTAAACTCAACAGTAACAAACGAGTCAAATGTGTACGAGATAATAATTGATGAGCCACATGCATCGAGACGGCGTCGTAGAGAGCGCGAGAAGCGAACAGGATCCATGTGGGAATGTTCGAGGGGGAGAAAACGAGAGGACAAGCGCGTACAACTGTGGGAGCGACGCAGCCGTGTCGTGGAGCCCTCGGGTCGGACCGCGGCGATTGTAATAACAGTATCGTTATTTTTATTATTATCATCGGTTCCCAGCACAGCCGCCGATCGGTCGTGTGGAATGGTCGCGGTGCTGTGTCAGAAACAGTAAAAAAAGAAACTGCACGAGTAATAGGCATACTCCAAACCGGTATTTTTTAATGTTTTCACGGTTCTAGAGAAACCGGTTTTTTTTTCAAAGACACATTACAATGTCGTTTATTTGTCAAACGTTTTGGGTAATCGTATAATTTTGTTATTTCGGCGGTGACGAAGGAAATGTTCGAAAAACAACATGGAATTAGATACATATTTAACGTTTTCTCCAGTGTTGTTAGGGGTTCCGATCCGTTTGCCCCGAATACGGATAGAGGGCAAAATCCCGCGATGAATGAGCGCAATGGCGTTGATTATTAGAAGGCATATATTTAGCCGAGGACTGAGACAAGCTGATGATATGAATATAACGCTTTCCTTAATATGGCAATTAATAAACATAATTTACATGGCGCCAGCAAATAACACTATACGCTATACTCATGCCTAAGGAATGTCATCTTATACAGCCTCTTGCAGATGACGAATACGGATCATGTAAAATCAAAAAATTGGAATATTACAAACATGTTCAAGTTAGGCGCCAATGTCGGCTAAGAATCATTTCTTAAGAAAATGACCTCTTTCACACGCGTATCCACCGAGGCACGCAGATTTGAATGAAATTAATTGTCTTAAATGATACATTCAGCATAATTGTCTTTTGGGGTGAAATAATGAAATGCGTATGGCGAGTGTTGTCATAATTCGTCTCGTGAGAAGCTCCTTGAACACCTTGAAATTGTTGAGGTAATTTTATTTAGAAAAAAAAAAACATTATTCATATCGTACTCGACACAGCACAAATGGCCAATTATGGCTAACACATTAAACTGTACATACTAATTACATACACAGTTGGTAAGCACAGAAATATTATTACATTGGTAAAGCAATGCCTGACGGGCTACACAGGGACCATCGGCGTGATGATATGCTTATAACAATTACACCCTACTTTACATATGACCTACTCATTTTTCATAAATAAAATAAAATTGAATATTTTACGGCAACAATTACGTCTGATAATCTCATGACATGTAATTTCATAACACCAAATAAAATGAGGTTCAATATACATTAGCTTCATTGCATTGACAAGGTTGATGCAACTACAAATAACAAATGTAAGAACTAGTTTAAAGTACGACTGCCATAAATTAAATAAACAAACCAAATGGGCACTCATCGAAATGTCCGCACGGTTGCCTACGCCCCAAAAACAAGCTGAACCGACCGCCCAGCGTCAGCCCCAGCCGCGGCCGCCCGAGAGAGGTGAACATTCCCCCACGTTGGCCCAGGTTACACAACTTTTTATTATGTCTGCGCAAAGCTAGACGAAACTTCGAAATTGGAAAATGTTAATTTCCCGGCTGTCCATTAGCACGTCCCCTGTACCTCGCTATTATGATTTCTCGTTCTAAATAAGCTATGGAGCGTTTACGGAATGATGCGGAAACATTACTTTACTCCTAACAAAATACAGATATTACTTAATATCCAATACGTTAATTGACATGTTTTGATCGTGTTGTTAGTAAAAAGGCGGTTAGTGAACTTGATTGACGAGGCGGTATTGGGTTCGATTTTCAATCGAAGGCAAATATTTATGTGAGGAATACTTGTTATTGGTATCAACCTTAAATTAGCTTTATAAGTACATTTAATCTCAATAGTATTTGGCAAAGATGCAGACGAGCATATATGTATACATATAACTAGATTTAAATTTCATTATGTTTAGTTCATCATCTAATTGATCACCTTTAGAACCACCTTTAGAAGCATTGAATTATTTACCATCAGACGACTGTATTGGCTTCTTTAAACATATAAGTACCAGGAATAATTGTACAAAAACTCACAAATAAAAAAACATATTCAACCTCACGTTCCAATAACTCAATTTCACGATTTCCTCATCATTTGTGACGTAACGAAAAACATCCAACATTTCTAAAGTATGTAACGATTTTACCGTTCACTTTCAACACTCTGACACTCGAATACCAACTCTACATCACTACCTTATTACTCTACATAGAGTTTCTCCGTATCAATGCGCCACAGTTGCATGGTCGTGGTCGACGCGCCGCGCCGGACGCAGCCTTGCTCCACTCACCCGAAATAATGCAGCACGTGATGCACTTTCCCCCTGCACTTGCCCGCGCGCTTTTTATTTCTCACTAGCGTCATTCTCGTCGTTCTGTTCCGCGCTACTATGCACTCTGCTCTACTTCATATTCAAACTCTTATGAAGTAGGAGATACTATAAAGATACGACAACACGATGTAGAGGGTGATTGAAGGAAATCATCACGAATGCCCAATGTAGTCTTTTTGTAGTTAAAAAGTTTGTATTTATTCTTTAATGAATAATAAATTATACGTATATAACTAAATGAAGAATCTAAACTTACTTAAAAATATATATAATGATGACAAACCTAGCACACACTATCAATAAGTCTATTTAATTAGTTATTTCCCTAATAATTAAATATATTCAAATAAACTGTGCGATTAAGCGAAATATGTCTATATCAATACACCAAATCTGCCTATCGTCACCGTCGTCAGCCTGCTGCCGTTCACAGCTGGACACACGCCTCGCTACCGGCGCGCCACCGAGCTCGACCTGCAGCTGCTCGCACTGCTTATAGAGCAACACATAATCCCCCTATTGTTGAAGATATTCTATACAGTCTGATTTGACTCGGTGTTCATTCAATGCGAAAAACTCGAGCGACGCCAGCTTGGATTTTTTTTTATCAACGCAATAAAACAAGATATTACACTAACAAATGGTTACTGCAAAGGTGTATTTTACGAGCCATAAAACTCCATGAAAGCGGGGAAAGTTCGGTGGAATAATAATGATATATTTATGATTTATTATAGCGTAATAACCTCGTATATCACGATACTGACACCCGTCACGTCACACTCGGCCAGCGTGGTGAGCTAAGGTACTAAACTTCTCATTTTGAGAGTAGGCCCGTATCCAATTGTGGAATATAAACGGGTTAGTTTGATGAGAAACGTGGAAAACATTTATATATTTAATTGTAACGCGCATTATGTACCAGCACAAGGGATGTGGTTTCTGCTTATCCTAAACATTTATGAATTCACGTAACATCACGCCTGTAGTGAAATTGCAGCGAGTAGTTACTTGAAAATTAACTTTGACCTCATTTGAAAACTATTAAACAACACAACAGTCTTATAATTTCCGTACAACAGGGAGCAAAATAAATCTCATTAAATATACGAAGACAACGCAGTAAACAACCGATTCTCTCTCAGCGAGCTCTCCTCGTAAATACAAACGGGTTCCGGTGGTTTAAAATAAGGTTTTTTGTCAACTTTAATTCAATATTTCATGACGTAAATATGACACGTCGCCGCGTCCAAAGGAGAGCGGCGGGCGCGGGGGCACGCGTTGAGAAACGACCGCCAGTCGTTGTCGCAACATTATTTTTAATATTACATATATACGTTTTATTTGGATTTGAAGGATTTTTAAAGGTCTTCGTTTTAACCTGACTATTAACGGACATCAATTGCCTATGGAACATTATTTATTTTATTTATATCTTTTCCATTTAGAATCGTCAGAGATCACTTGTTTACGTCAATGGACCGATACAGATTTTTTCGGGATGCTTCCTTTAACATAACCGCAGTAATGGCATAAAAGTAAAATAAAATTCAATTCAAATTTCACAAGTATTTTGCATCTGGAATAGCTATAAAATTTTCCGAGTTTCCTAATACATATTTATACACCTTAGCATTTCGCAACGCGAGGTCTATTATTTTTCTCATACACGCGTGCTCTATCTCAGGTCACATCTCTATTTTTCATCAGCCTAGGCACGAACCTATACCAATATATAGAGAAAATTGGTACATTAACCTTTCCCCTCCCCCCTCCCGCTCACACCCCGAGTATGTGCCCCCGCTCCATTCACAGCGCGGTGCGGCGACGTCGTTTACCCCGCGCGCGCCCTGGCCGCCGGCCGAGCGGGAAACGTTCTATTTTTACTCTCCACCACGCCGCGTACAGCTCCACTGACCCATTTGTGTTCACGAGCCCGTGTTACTCGCACGCGCCCTCCGTGTCGGGCTTATCTCTAGAACTTGCTAATTGAAGCTTCACCTTTATATAGTTTATACACATAAAAAAACAGGATGTTCCGGGTTCCATTCTCGGGTCTAACAGTACAAAATTTTCTAATTTAGATTTTCTAGTAGTCTGAATATGTGCCCGATGCATGGTAATAGGCTCACCACATGTTCCATTGTGGGACGTAAAAGTTAGCGGTGAAACGTGATAGTGTTCGTCCATTCCTCTGCCTACCTTTTCCGCGATTACAGGCGTGAAGTTATGTGCATCATATAGAAAATAATTAACTGCCACTGTGATAATTAATATGTAATTGATGTTTTAATTGGAAGGGTTGATAAAAAAAAGGGTATTAAAATAATATAAAATGGCATCACGTTTAGAATATTCCAATAATCCATGACCCGGGATTTGAACCCAGGACCTTTCGATTAGCAGTTGTGCTTGCTCGATATTATAACAGGATTATATACAGTTTTAAAGGTAATTGCCGCCTTAACTATTGCCTAAATTAGGCGAAGCTTAAACCATAGTGTTAGAGAAAATTGACTGCTTAGTATCCGAATAATACTTAAGTGTTAACACGTTCTTGACTAAAAACCTCAATGAACTCAATAAGCTTTAAACTTAGGCTCCTTAAACATCGCGAGATGTCTGCATACTACTTTTGAAGGATAAATACATAAATTATGCGAAATCTACAAACAAGTTTACTTAGTCATTTACTTACACTTATTATTTACGAATCTTGGTTAATTGTAAACGAATCAAAAGTCTAAAGCATATTCAAATAATCGCACGCTAATATGCGAATTTCATGTAGAAAATTCCATGAATATCAGCCAATTATGAACGTATTCGAACCCACCCGCCCGCGGACGTTAACAAGTGGTAAAGAGTAGGGCACGCGATGCTGTGAGCGCCACAGAGCACACACGCACAGAGACACGCACGTGTGCAGAGAGGGGTGTTACAAGTTGGCGCAAGAACATAACGTATACAGATGTAGTCGAAGAATGATTAATATGGAGGTAGTTTGTAATCATATCATATTTCATCACCGAATTGGGCCCCGATTCCAACATTAATTCATTTATTGTGACCAATATAGTTTAATGATGAGTTTAAAATTTATTTAAAGATTTGTTTAAATACACATAGCTGATGTTCTAGTATAAATCATTTAAATTATAATTACAATAGTAATAAATGTGCAATGAACAAACAAGATTGTACAATAAGTTTGCCTCTGTCAGTCGATTACTCTGCGGGACCGGGACAGATCAATCTGCGGTGCACAATTCCGTGAGAAGACGGGCGGCGTTACATCGCAGCGCGATACTGTAACGCACGCGAGAGAATTTGTCTGATGTTATACGGCGAGCGAATGATTCGGAACAGTTATTCAATTATTACACCACGTGCGCACCGACATTCGTATTGCATTAAGTTATTTTTTAAAAACGAATCATTGCGTCACCGCGTATCGCCCTTTCGTTGCGCCATAGCTGGACATGTTAAGGACTGCTTAAGGATTTACTTGTATATGAACATACTGAGCTCCAAGCCAGGCGATATTAAGTGGCTACTATCTGTCGGATTATGTTCACGATTCTATCGCCAACAAGTGGTTTTGAATGAAACGTAGGTCTTTGAAATCCATTATCCGACTATCGTTTAGATTTTAAACGAACTGAAACGCTTTTGAACGGAACAAGAATCACTCGGAGCTCCCCGTATACCAGGTCTCGAAGCTGGCGCGACGTCCCTAAATATTTACACCCGTATTGGAGTGCGCACAACGAAAATACACACAGTATTCGAAGGTATATTTTGCGTTAAGCGCAAAATGTTGAACGAAACAAAAAGATTCCAAAACACTTAAGCACAGCCGTACACAACAAAGACAACAACATCTAAAATTAGCTAAGTTTCCGACCGAATGATGTCAGATTACACCGCGCAAAAAAAACAAGATGAGCGAACGAACGATGGAAACAGACCGAATTGGGCATTCGCAAAAAGTAACACACGGCAATGCGAGCGGTCACCGCGGAATTTACCAATTAAAATACAGTTCAAACACTCAATCGACACTGATAGCCAGGAGACGAACACAAGGTACAGTCGATCGCGCAGGTCGCGCACCGAACGTTCCGCCGTCGCCGAGCGCGGCTCGAACTGCGTGCGACACCGCAAACAGAACAGAGAGCACCACCGTCGGCGGACAGGTGAGGCCGGCGGCGCGCGGCGGAGCGGAGTGCGCTCGACGGCGGAGCGGAGTGCGCTCGACGGCGGAACCTCCGTACCAAATGCGATCTTACAGCGCGCGGCGTTAAGGAGAACTCGAAGCGTTCGTAAATGGCCACCGAAATTTGTCTCTCGACGACCTTCCGCCGTTGACTCATCGGCTAACAGTACGATGTATACATCAAACGTTTTGCACGTATCTATGTTTGTTCAGGTATTACTTCATGGAGTGCTCTAATTATTATTTTATTAATATGTTTCGCAGTTTCTTACATTACATTGTTATTATATTGTGCTGCCCGATTACTAAGCGGGTAGGTAAAGAGAACCGAGTGTAAAATATTTCCATCCTTAAAGATCTGATGTGCTTATTCCACATTCATTATTCTCATCAAACACGTCCGTTTTCACGACACTCCCCTAAATACCAAATATCTCAATTATTTGTTCGTGATAAATAATTTTAGTCTACCGCAGCAGAGCACTCCTACATCACATTGAATTTTAAAAAAATCGGACGAAACAAATTATGTACAATGGCGCTCCTCAATCACAAGATTTCCAATTCCAAAGTATAGCGCAAGAGAGATCAAAATAAAATGTATGGTTTTACGAACTGCAGATAGCTCGACCGAACCGGCTTCGACGATACACGGTCATCGGCGCTGCTGATAAATAATTAGTATGTATCACAAGATCACTGATTGTGAATAATTCAAATTAAAAGCGTGTTGCCCACGGAGATAAAATCGGTATTTAAAATAATGTAGAGCTCGAGAGGATAACATTTCTTAATATTCTCTTGTACATAAACCGAAAAATTAAGCAAAGGAGACCGGACCGGTAAACAAAAACCTAATAGGTGATTTTATCGGTAAATAAATATAACTATAATTAACAACAAGTTTTCTCATATTTCGTTCCAATCGCAATCTCGAGTTTCATTTGGAATCGGTGTCCTGTTACGTTCAGCGCGGTCGTTCGATTAGTTCACCGCTGTTCACGACTACAGCGAGTTGTGTTTCAAGTACAGGGTCGGCCGGTTGCTGGGTGAGTTTTGAAAATACGTAAATCACATTTTTTGCACTATATTAATTATAAAGAAAGTTATTACGTGTTTTTTTTACTTTCCATTAAAAATGTAGAGTCGGTTAATTGAATTTAAATTTTTCAATATGAAAATACAAAACTTTCATAAATCGGAAAGTTATTGCTTTATTTCCAAATTTCGAAAATCGTTCAGTTCGGACGATGTTACGTTCTCTAGATCTCCAAAAACAAGCAACTCTTAAAAATATGTTATCTCGCTGCGTATACGCCTCTGACAATAAGACAACACCCGGTCGCAGCAGTCTGCCAACAATCTTATCACTGACCGCTGCTCGGCTCCAGCGTCGTTCGCCCGCCTCTTATCGGCACTACAATTCATTTTCAACGCGTAACTAAACACACAACAGATTGAGCCAGCGAAGATATTTTAAACAACGCCAGCCATATAAAAATAATAACATTTATGATCCGACCGACTAAAATTCCACAATTAAAGATTTCGAGGTTCAAAATTTCAACTGATACAATTGCAATCAAATTGCATACGTGTGTACTTTTATTTTCCTAATTTAAAAGACGTTCTAACTATAATATAGCCTGGGAGAGATCGCCACGAATATTTTAGCTATAAAACCGCCGCTTGTTAAAATAAAAAGGTAAAATGTATTATATTGTTCGTACCTATCTAATTACATATGCATATGTAGCTCACACACGTAATGCACATAGTGTCGCTCGAGTGTTCTCTGCTACTGATTGGAAGATAAACTGCGTGACGTACGCAGAGCAAGCGAGAGCGGACGGCAGAGCGGCGAGTCGGACACACGAACGCGGGCGCGAGAGCCAGCGAGCGAGATGTTCTTTCGCGGTAACATCATTAAAAAAGTTGAGGTTTCATTCATTCGTCGACTTCATGGTTGGTTAGCACATATCAAAAGCAAACTTTTTATTTTATTGACTTTAACATAGGGTACATTTTTTACTGAATTAAAAAAAAATCGGCGACAAACTCGGTGACAGAGTCCTTGTTATCGTAGCCATTATTCGTTGTAACATATTTTGCGGGCGATACACTAATATCAACGCGACGACCCACACGCACCCATGCTCGTTCCCGGACGCACACACCGCACAGTGTCCCAGGGGAAGAATCACAGTCGCGACATCCTCTCGGACTCGTGTTACAGCAATTTCGAGATAAACACGTTTCTAGAACGTTATCAACAAAAAGGGTCAGTGGCGAGGGGACGTCCTCCGGCGACGTGCGCACGGGGACTTTTTGCATATTTCATACTTATTGTTCGTACGCAGTAACAAAATACTTTCCGACGACCTTTCTTTAATCCAGGCTCGGATACCTTGAAGAAACTCGACCTAGAAAATCTTAGAATCGCTAATATACGACAATAATAATTAATAATAATATAGATCGGTCCGGGCTTCAAACGTTTCTGAATCCGACGCGCGTTTTAAGAGAGTGATGAAGCAGGTCAGATCTGTAAGGAGATATTCGGCACTAGATGTTGTCTGCTTACCACATTAGAAACCTGGAGTGATGGTATTTTATAATAATTACAGATATCTCCAAGCTAGAAAACCTCGCGTGTCGTACAGACACACGGTAATTAATGTTAACGAGCCAAAGACACTGAAATTAATTATTAGAATGTCCTGCTCAGGGAGTCGAACCCGGAAATGATTTGCTGACCCGCGCGCTATTATGAATATTTAATGAAACAGTGAAAACTTTAGATTACATCATTTTAACTTTAATCATATTCATTAAGTGATGGTAAATATTAAGGTTTCGTTTCTAACTTGTCACATCTGTTACAGCATCCGGAGCAACCCTTATCAACTGTTCTTCATGACATTGGTTGAAATATAAAGATAATGTATCTACGTGTGTATATTACAATGAACGAAATTTCACATGTTAAATTTGTAATATGCCAGGTATCAGGTTATTTTCTATACCTAGTATTGTAACATTTTTTGAACACGTCTGTTTTTATTATATACTGTTCTGTACACTACAAATAACATAAGCCCCTCCTTTACTAATCCCTAACAATTCCTTTAGTTAGTTGAACGCATCTTTCTTATATTTCTTTCAACGCTGACACGGTCTCACAATCCAATATATGTAACTGAACCGTCTATTTCCGTCAAATTCAACGATTGTTATTGGACAGATGAATCACTCAACATGTAAATTAACAATAACGCGTTACTGATAAACTATTAAAGCACATACCTAAACATTTACTATCAGTATTCGCTGTGTATTATACTATTTATAATTCTATGTGTACCATCGGGTTCCTTCAGGATCATCAGGTTGGATGAACCATTTAGCTTCGACAATAAACATTTAAATATGTACAATAATATTTCACAAGAACCATACGCAATACCAAAAATTCTGCCTCTTCCTCGAATTGCCAAATCTAATTCAAATTTAGCAAGAGTAATCAAAAATGCATAATGTCCTTCGTGTTGAAATAATCCGAGTGCACCATTACACTGACGTGTCGTGACGTAAACAGCACGTTTAACCGCACGCAAGGGTATCCGCGTCGCTACATCGACATGGACAAATACAGTCGTCACTATTGTATGAGCGGTTCCGTAAACCTCTGTTGGTACATGAATGGAAAGTTTTTGAAGAACAAATAAATATTGCAACTGGAATGTCGGACGTGAATTTTCTTTTTGGTCTCCACAGGTAAACTTTCAAAGGGTACACAGGCACCTTGCCGGAGATTCTGAGTTCCGGAGGATTGTCGCCGCACTATAACCCACCTCGTGACCTTCTGCACCGATAGTGGAGGTAGGGATCTCCAGAGAAACGCACGGGGACGCACGATGGCTCCAAACGTCTTTAAACTATCCTGAACACGAGCTAATAGTTACCGAGACACGTTACTGGCTGAGGTCAGCAAATCTTCGAAATATAGATCGTAGAACATTTAGTTCGACGACGTACTTCGCACTCAATCAATCGCTATCCGCTATAGCTCACCAAACACGACGGTGTGCACATGGCTCAAGACAACCACCACAAGTCAGGATGGTTACCTGCGACACAGCCATGCAGTATCATCACACCCAAACAGACCCGATGGTATGAGGTTTCGCGGTCGACGCGCACAAACGGTAAGGCACATCGCTGCGGCTTGATGTCTCGCAGCTTGGCGACCGCACGCGCGCCGCGGGCGAAGGGCGAAGGGCGGAGGGCGAAAGGCGAGGTCGACTCGCTTGATTCAGCATCAAATTAACATATCTTAGTCTTCTAATTGCCAAGAGTATAAGACGTTATCTATTAGGTACCACTAACTAATGCAATTTTAATTTGGACGAGCCACGAGGTATATCCTGTTACCCACGAGTACACGTTGGTTTTCAACAAAATAACAAATCTATTAATTGCTGTCTGTCTATTGTTCACTTGGCTATATCGTTGTTCTAATGGATGTAAGCGTGACTACTGAATAACGAGTCCTGAGCTCGATCCTCGCGTCGGGCAAAGTATTACGGGGTTTTCTAATCCGAAATTATAACAGCACAAAGTGTGAATTTGTGCTGGCTGTAAGTCGAAAAGCTAATTCCCTATATCATCCCTTATAACATGAGACTCATAACTGGAGGCAAGGGGGAAGTACTTTTAAGGACTTTAGTCTGCCTAGTCGTGATGTTATGTTTGTAACTATCAATAGTACGTATGTCTGGAGTTCTTCTTTAGTCGGTCTCGTCTTGGTAGTTGTATGTATCTACTAGAACTAGCGGATTAACTCATCGTTATTCAGTCATCATCGTTAAACGGGGCGCGCTGATTCCGGCCGGCAGCTGACAGATAAGTTTATCACCTAATGAAGGTGTATGTAGCATAGTTACGTTATGTACGAACGAATAATTAATAATAATCAGCCTTCACTTCATCAAAACCCAAGCGCGCTTCAGTCGTTGTATGGAACTCAATGAACCAAATATTTCTTACATCACAATATAATTACATGTTTAAGAAAAATCTACCCACTGGCACAATATACGAATTATCTTTTATATAACTCGTACAAGTTAACTAGGCACTTCGTTGTGACGACCTATATTGGGGTACTAGCTGTATAAAAGAATTTTATTAATTTTGTCGATCATATCGGGAATTTAGATGTGTTCTAGTACGAAAATACCTTTCACGCGCACGTAACGAAGCTAATCATTGTATGTACTGAGGCGGGCGAACGGGGAGCGCGTTGCTCGCAAGTGTCACGTTAATTTCAGCGTGTTACATTCCGTAGCTCTCGGTGCGCGGCGAGTGCGTATCCAAGGTCGAGGTTCAGCGCTGTGCCCAGACGTCGGAACGGTTCCGGTGCGCGCGCACTCCAGTGATCCCCCTACTCATCTGCAGATACATTGGTGGAGAATAGAGATAAAGAACAATTGGTTTTTTGTCTACGTATTACCTATACAATATTGTTTGCATGCAAGATAGAATGGTGGCCTGTAATAAACAGTGCGCCTTTTGCATCAAACCAGGACAAAATAAAACTTATGACCTTTTCTTTTACTTGTCCAAGAGGAACTGTTTTATAAGTTTCCATCTGCCCCCCTATTTGACTATTTTTCAGCGCCCTTAAAATTATTTAGCTGAATGGAAACTTAATGCGATTTCTCTAAAGTGGGCACTCAAAAATTGCAAAAATTAAATTCCTAATTATAACTGAATGTTTAAACGTGGAACATGAACATATTTTATGAAAACATAATATATGAAACATGTGGAACATGAACATATTTTATGAAAACATATTATAAGTAAACATATTTTACGAGTAACACAACATTTAACCCTAAAATACCCGGTGTTGATCCGACGACTACTCTAATGTAAAACGTTAAAATACCTAAAAAGAAACTCATTTAGCTATTTTGTTACGGTTAAAAATTGTAACTTATACATAATATACATAAACTAAACTTAAAATGTACGTACATTATATTGAACTAGATATCTTTATGCAAATACATAGTCAATCTTTCGAACAAATCCCACACTGACATATAATCAAATATTCATTAATATCTCCGGGCGTTATTAAACCAAAAACCTTCAACGCTCAGCGTCTATTGAGACTCAGTTATTAAATTTCGAATTGTAATTCAAATTTGCGGCAAACGATAACCGTACCTGATATATTCCATGTTTAAAATTTCAATTAACCCGTGGAAATCATATTAAATAATATTGTCACATTAATTGATATTAACCGACCTTATTTTGAAATTTCTATTAGTTATGTTACTACTGACTGATACCGTTTTATTTCTTTACTGTTTACAAAAATTTATACATATAATGTACATTTATAGATATCAAGTAAATAAATTTCAAACTGCAATACAATACACAATAATACCAAACAACATCAATACAATACATCATCGCATAGTCACCCACACCCGGATGGCTAGAGATATCGGCAACTGACAATGCGCCAATAAATCGTTAGAGGCAACAAGTTAGATTCAATTCGTCCAGTCACTCCTCGCCCTCCTCCACATGCGCCACGCTGTAGCATACACCGACACGGGCTACAAATGTACCGAGGGCACAAAGACTTGAACGCAAAGAATAGACAACTGAACCGGATAAGTTAATCCAGACGCCGATAACAATTTACAAATATCTTCCACTTTTGAATATAATGGGTTCTCCCTCTAACTAGTAGGATATTCCCTGTTAAAAATACTGATTCACTTGTAGTGTAGCGTAGCGATACTCAATGAACCATGGCGATAAGAAACGACAGCTTTACATAATAATAATAATAACACACTGTTATAATAAAACGAAAGAAACATATGACAACTCTGTAGAATTCCAGTCGCTACCACCTTGGGACATCAATCCAAGTACAAATTTCAAATGACAAAAATATTACTCTCATTTAAAGTCGTATTTGCAATTGGTAATAACAATAACTCCTCTCCTAATATGCTGTACCGGATAAATACATGACGAACTTCCTAAGAGACGCAACTCGGAACAGTCGGTTATTCGTAGGCCGCCTCGCAAAGCGACAACATCTCCGCATCGTCCACTATCTCAAGTCTAGATCGCTTGAAGTCGCTCCGTGATACATCAAGGTGACGGTGAAATATTGTACACTAACGAGATACATTTGTTGGCACATCCAAACCGGATTACCCACTTTCATACATATTACGTTTATAGAAACCGTATCAAATAATATTGCAGGTGTAGTATCGTTGACACACCTACGAGAATTCTATTTACATTGGTCGAAAAAAAGCATAATATGTACAAAGGTTTTCAAAAATTGATAACTAATATACTTGCTACTTCGTCTAAATCAAATAATAGTCATTGTTAACAAAGTACGGCCATATATAAAATAGTATCTAAGTACATACCTAACTAAATGGAAATATTGGCAAGTGCAACATTGTAATGTACTGTATAATATGCCGAGCACGGAATACACAGGCCCTAGCTCGAGTACGTGGCACAGAGCGGGTAACAAATGTCCCGGCGGCAAGAGCTGCGGAGCCCGTGGAGCAGCTCGCGCGCGAGTCGCGGGTGGCGCTCCGGCCCGCCTCGGGCGAGAGGGGGCACGAGTGTAGTGCCACTCGAGCACGGAGCGCGCGACGCTACGACGGCGAGCGATGTTTGTTGATAACTTGAATACATCCACTGACAATAATAGTCCCATGTGATATTTTATTACTATATTGACTTTTTTGTATCAAGAATTTAGAGATTGGCAGTTTGTTATTGATAGAACCGTATAAAGTAGGAAATGATTAAGATTAATATTTTTTCAGTATTTGTACACCATTATCAATATTTACTTATATATTAAGAAAGTTTGGGATATAAAATTTAATGTGAGTTATTAATCGCATAAAATTTTAATACTAGGTACAATACAGAACCAGGGTTATGATATAAAAATGAAAATGCCTCCAATACCATACATATCTTTGGCAGTACTGCCGTGTTCGCTGTCGCTGCGCTATCGACCAGCGTCGACTTTACCATCGGTCTATAGATTATTCTCTACTCGTCAATGTATAACAAGACTACCCGCAGTTTTAATTGCCGGCTCCGAGGGGGAACGACTGGTGAGCCCTTATTTACAACTGGGAATTATGGGTGGTTCGGACGTGGTTCCCGGACAGGGGAGAGATAAAGTATCGTAATGGTCCATTAATGTCCAAGTTCGAACAGAACTAAACAGCTTTGGATATCGTTACGAGGGCCGGTTGTACGGATGGTACTTTGTTTAAATCACATTATATGATTAAATTTTCTTTGGCATGTTTCTTTAACCTTTTTATATCTAAATTCTGAAGATTGCGGAAATCCCATAAATTTACAGTTTGTGTTTACTAGTGATGTAACGAATATTCGCATTCGCAAAATTTCGGCGATCTTTAAAAAAAATGAAGTCAAATTCTATTCATTTTTTATGATTCTTAACATAAAATAAAGTAACGATCTGGAAATCACATAATCAATCTTCACTTTATCATTTGGTATTATTTATTTATTTACTTTACATTGACCGATAAAGCTAAAAATTCATATTTTCATTAGCACTTATAACACAAAAATGTATAATGAAATGTAAACAAACAAAAACAAATTCTTCTATGAAATTTCTATTAAAAACTGAATATTCGCGAATGTTCAAAAAGGTATGTTCGTTACATCACTAGTATGTAATCATTTCAATGTCCTCTTCGAAATGCTATTCACTTCAAAGTAAATTCGAAATGCTATTCACTTCAAAGTAAATTTACTTCGGTCAACCGAACAAAGTAAAGACCATAAATAGGAGAAACTTAAACAAGAACGATGAGCAAGCAGTTTTGCTTATAACAAGTTCAAACAGCATACGCTGGTTATACGACGGATTCATATGAACATTGAGGGAAGAGTTACAGCGCAAAAACTCCATTTAACGCGAACACCGGCAAATACTAAAACTATCAGCAAACACATCCAAACCGGTAAAGCGAAACAGAGACCGAAAGAGGGGCAGCGTGGTCGGCTGGACCGAGTAGCGAGTCGACGGTGCGCGCCCACCGGCCCACGGCGGAGCGGCCACAGGTCGTCGGCAGCCGGCGACGGACGATCGCGATGTTTTTCACCGTTCGTCTCTGATCTTCTTTATATTTAAAACGTACAACTTAACATTAAACCGGTAATCCCCGAAGAGTAATCTTTGTAATCTCCTGTGTTTTAAACTTCTCTATCGTACAATTGGAATAATGTAAAGCTTGCTGCCGGCATGATGAGCTCTCGTATTAATCCGCGCATAATAGCGATATGATATTTTTTTTTGTATGTTTGGTGTAATGTTGTTGCTGCGGATACCGATGATGATGATGATGATGATAATGATGACAGAGGAGGGATAGAAAGTGCTCGTAAACACAATATATTATACATACATATGATGTACATGTGAGTTTCTTGTTAGTTCTCAGTTGTGGGCGCGGTACGAGCCAACGTAACCTCATCTATAATGACGTTTACATGTGATTACACATCCTAAACAAATAAATTATTTTCACTTTGACTTCACTTGAAACGTACTCATCGTTCGTTAAAACAATCTCAGTTTCGCATCGGCCCTCGCGTCCCTGACATTGCACTAGTTTCGTGCGCCGGCGTGCGCCGTGTGTGGAGCCGATGTGACTGACCCCGATCCCTCGCTAAGGACGCAGATAACAGGCTTAGCTGCTCTTTTCTCGTGGATTACAAACATAATTGACTTACCGTGCGACATTGCCTTTAAACTCTTTCATCTGCACTCACATGTAATTAGTAATGTCTTTTGATGTTTTTGAAAAATTTTCGCAAACATTTATAATCACCATCTTTTCAAATATGTCGCAGTGCAGTGGAGACCACCGATCTCCACCAGTACATCTGATCACGGCCTGTACTTGACGCGTGGCACGCGAGACGGAGGTGACCAGCTCATACTGCCACTAGCCGGCAAGTCGTCCCGCGGGCAAACAACGTATACAGAAGTCCACTACATGAGGACCATGTAAAGCGGTTTAGAAGCACGAAGACGACTGAGTGAACGTATGTTAATTGGTCAATCAAACTATTCTTCGACCACACCTTGGTGCTCGTAACACAAAATGCACGATAATCGAAATGTCGGTTACGGAAGAAACGTATTTACGCAGTTTTTTAATAATGTTGCATCACATCAAAAATGTATCTTTGGTAGACAACGTAACAGGTAACGACAGAACTACAGATTAAACATAGAAAATGGAAAGAATATTGTTTACTGCATTTTTTATTACGAAGGTAGGGCTTGTCTGCAACGAACGAGGTAAAAAGGTAGAAAGGAAATTGTAAATGAAGACGCAATTCTAATACGACATAAATCCATTTAGTATTGGAATGTACGGTCATTTGTTGCAAATAGAAAGCAGGGGTCACATAACGTTGGTCGCGTCACATTTTCATCCATACAATTGACGCTGACATTCAGTTGCGGTTTTAAAAGTAAGACTGACAAGTTGTCGCACGGAGCCGATGTTGGCGACCCCAATCTCCTGCCGAGGTCGGAGATAACAAGCTCAGCTGTTACATCTCTCTTACGTCAGTGGCCAAACATGACCTCTTTCGGCAAGTTATGTGGAACGACTTCGAGTAAATATTTATCAATATTAATGACATTTTTAGTAACGCACACTAAAATTTTACGCCTGTTATCTCCGAAGAGACAGGCAGAGGAGTGGAGTACACTTCCACGTTTCATCAGTTACTTTTGCGTCCTAGTATGGAATAGGTAGTGATTATATTGCCATACACGTAAAACTTAGACTAATACTGACAACAGTCCTGTTGTCAGTTAGCACAAAAATAATAATCTTATTAGAAGTTATACAGAATATAAGAGGCCTACTCCTACATTCCAGTTGAAGTTTCACGGAGAAAATGCTGATGCCTTTTACCATTTGGCTTATGTGACGCGCATGTTAAATATTTCTTATTTACGGGACAAAAATATACCACTTCGTGTGCAAAACATTTTATGATTCCAACCTTCTCATTTTGGCAGGAGATACTTGGCTCTCGGTGCTCTCTGCTCACCCCATTAGTGATCTGGAGTGACGACATAATATTATTATAATAAACACACTCTATTTTGAACCAGAGTACAATCCAATGGTACAATCCAGACATTTGTATAACCTATTTGGCACAGAACAAATGATGTTCAAATTGCATATGGCACATAATGTAACATAATTTAATTGCACTTTAATATCGCTTTCTGACTGCTGTGACAACTTGCAAGCTATTTCCAATTTGTAGGTCTTTCTGTCGACTAATCCGGACGTTATTTGTAAAAAACTAGTTTTGATTCTAACACGAATCTCTGTTAAAGACCGTTATAGAAAGAAGAATCTTCATATCATTACATAGGTCTTTATTAGGTACAAGGTTCATAAGGTACAATTCCAACAAGAAATCCAAATCCTTAGAAAACAATAACTTTTGGAGTTTCATTATCGTTGTATTTATCATTTCACTATCAGAAACAGATTTCCTTTTATTTTAAGGCTATCAAACTGAGAAAATATTCACCAGAAATATATCCCATTATATTCCATAAAAAGAGTATACATTTATACTATATGAATACATAACATATATGACACAAATATACACACGTTCTAAGCAGTGAACGTGGCCATTAGAATATTGAAAGTTTACAAGCGCTTGCGTCGAGCTCCTCAAACTCTAGCTCACCGTTAGGTTGACACGTCATAATCTCGCTTATCAGTTTCCCAAACTCCCAGCCGGCGCAGTGACATCGTTTATCAAACTGTATACACTACATGTTGAGTTCCGGCACGTCGCCTGTATGGAACACTACGCTTGGCAGGTTATAACAACAATTTATATCACCGAGGAATACCTTAACAGAAGGGTGGTAGGTGCCGAGAGAGGCCAAGACTCACCGATCTTGAAGACATATGCCAAATATTGGCTGATGGGGGAGTCAAAAGTCTCCGAAACCGGCGTGCATGTATGAAAATAGTTATGAATGTGGAGGAGGCGCGGCAGGTCTGTAACGATAAAGATATTTGGCACTCGGTGCTCTCTGCCTAGCCCGTACGGGAGCTGACGTGAACATATGTATTTATGTATGCAGGAATAAGTTCATAAAAGTGTAATACAAAAAACTTGTATATTCTAGTGTAGAAAAAAACGTAACTTCACGCCTGTAATCCCCGAAGGGGTAGGCAGAGGAATGCAGAACATTCCCACGATTCACCGGT
>DWEI01000768.1:0-19478 GCA_018245875.1 Mysoria ambigua
TACTGTCGGTTACAGCCCTTCGTTTGTATACTGTAAAAAAGATTTTATTTTATTTCTTAATCCATTCAATGCAGTAAATAAGTTAATATATCGATATACACGGCATTGCTGCCAATTTTTTATCTGTGACTCACATTGACCTTTTTGGATTAAGTATTTTTTTTAAATTATAATAATTGTATTAAAACTGATGTTTATCTCAACCCTATGATGTGAGAAAAGCACTTTAATCTCACAAAAAGACAATTTAAAATTCTTGATATTGCGTTGCATTTGTGTGTTCATTCTCATTCACCCAGAATACAATGTTGCTACTGTTCCAGGAGAATTTGGTCAAGGAGGGTTTGGAGTTGGAGCTAGAGAACAAATGTCTGTCGTTCGACGGGAAGACGTGGTTTCTCAAGATTCACATCCCCTGGAAGACGGAGATGAGGCTGGTTGAGGTGACCGGCATGAAGCTGCCCACCAAGCGCTTCATCACCATCTGTGTCAAGGCATGGGTGTGTTTTCATAGAAAAAAAACCAATGATAACTTTTGTCCATAAAATATATTTGGTCACAGGATACATCAAAAATATATGTAGTAATGGTGTTTTTTTTTCCAATAATAAACAGTTAAAATAATGAAAAAAAATTACTTTCAGAACGACGAGAAACAACCAGAGAAAGATATGAAATGGTACTCGTGGTGGCGCCAGAAATGGAAGGGCATATATGAATACGAGCACAGCAGGATAGAGGCGGAGCCTTCTTTTTATTCTTCCACCGAACAGAATGGGGTTAGGCGAGAGGAGCAGTAAGTTGATCTGCATAATTTTCGACATTCTTGTAATACTTATCGTCAGGGTTTCGAAAAAACAATTCAATCTATTTGCGATGCGGCATTACTTTGAACAGCTTTTGGAATGCCGCAGTGTGGACACTCATAAAAGCACAACTTGAGCGAATGGTCCGTATTTAAAATACTGTTCAGCGTTTCCTCGGGCCGCTAGTGCGGTTTGTGAAATGGAGGAACACGACACAAACACCCAAAAATGTTCTCCTTACAGGTTTTTGGTCAAAGATCGTCACACACAGTTCTCGCCGGCGCAGCGCAGTTTATTGGTGATGCAGATACTGCTGCGGGCGAAGTACGACAATAACGAGACAAAGGTGAATGCGACTGCGGCCATCGAACGGGACAGGCTAAGGAATTGAGTAGAGAGGGAAAAAAGGAGATTGAGTAATGAGTAAGGTCGATAACACTGTCGCAATTCTTGCCTATCATTGCTCATCTACTAAGACATTTTTCTTATTTTCAACATGAATTTCACCTACTATTTAAGTAAATTGTACCTGCGGTACACACAGAAGAAAACAGTACCATAACAAATAATAAATATAAAATGTATGGTATCAGCCACAGCGACTTTATTCAAGGAACCGTCTCGTGCGTGCTCCCAGATGGGCATACGTCGGCTGCTCAACGACGGCACGTACCTGGCCTGCTTCCCGCTGCACGAGGGCCGGCACGACGCGGACTCCGCCGACGGCGCGCTCACGGACAGACGGGTAACTAATACGAACATTAGTTCTGCTGGCTCCGTATGACACTCGACGAGTGTTGCAGCGAGTTGCGTCTAGTTGATAACAGATGGCGTTAAACGAATTCTGAATCTGATCACCGTATATTTTACTAGCTGTGTAAGTGTATTAACATAAATAGATAATTTATTATCCATATGCATTACCTATACTGGTACTAGTAGTACCAGTATAGATATACTATAGTAAAATCATACTTATTACCAATATAAGTAGTACTTACTGTACTACATATACTAGTAATACCTATTATTTTTTATCTTTACTGGTTCCGCTTTAGTACATTGATATGGTGTTATTTCTTCAGTGTTCCAATCCTAAACAAAATGTTCAAGGATTCGTTGGACATAATTCAGCTGTTTTGCCAGTTCTGTATAAAATTTGTGGCACGCAGTGGCACTAAAAGCTGTATTAAAATCCAAGTATTTCTTCAAATGCAAAGAAAAATAGAGGAATATATATCTCAAAAAAACTGTAACATCGCACCTGTTATCTCTCAAGAGGAGTGTAACCCCACATGCGTAAATAATTCTATCCTTATAGAGCTATCATAATAATAACGGGGTGTTTTATAGTCTATTTCAATACCAGTTGTTATACCTCGAATGGGCAAGACCTTGCAAATGGTTCAAGAAGCAACCGCTCTGGTTGGTAAGAAGATACTTCGGCGAGAAGATAGCTCTCTACTTCTGCTGGCTGGGCTTCTACACCAAGATGCTGTACGCTCCCGCAGTCGTCGGGACTCTCTGCTTCATCTACGGGCTGGCCAGCATGGACTCCGCTGACAACATTCCAAGGTAAAGCTGACCAGGTGTCGTTCAATTAAGATTTCAAAACACGCTACTATTTAGATAATGTGATAGGATTGTGTAGGATTTATCAATGCCCCCTAGTGTGTCGTTCGATGTTGTAAGTTCTATAATACCCATAAAAAATACGATCGGGAAATATATATTTAGACTTGATTTTCTTAGTGACTAAACATTGTTAATCGAAACTAATTACACTCTCAATCGATCTATTTGGGTACTTTAAAGGCATGTTATATCCTAAGCTACAGCATGCTGTACCAGCAGGTGATGAATTATAGACAAATGCAAGCTTATTGCTATTAAAAAATCGTATCAAATTTCAAAATAGAATCGGATAATGTACCTTTCAAATTGTTCAAATTAATTGGTCCGTTCATTTGTTGTAGCAAAGAAATCTGCGACTCCAGCGGGCCGGGCAACACGACGCTGTGCCCGCTGTGCGACAAGGCGTGCCAGTACCAGCTGCTGGCCGACTCTTGCCTCTTCGCCAAACTCAGCTACCTCTTCGACAACCCGGCCACCGTGTTCTTCGCGATCTTCATGTCCTTCTGGGGTGAGCGCTGCGCAACGCCCTGTTTCTTAACACCACATCACGTACGAGGAAGGTTTTTTAATAAAATTTCTGAATTTGAAATTTAAGATTAATTTAATTTAATTCTTTGGATTTTAAATTTAATTCTTTGGAGTCGGATGCCAATTATAATTTTGTTGTCGGTTGCAGCGACGACGTTCTTAGAACTGTGGAAGAGGAAACAATCTGTCTTGAAATGGGAATGGGATTTGGGAAGTGTGGATCAAGTAAGTGTTATTTTCAAAATCATTAATTCCAATATCTAGCACTATTTCGCTTCAAAGAATAAAAAGCAATGTATTTAACAGAAATGAAAGAATATAGGTTTTGATAAGTATTATATTTCAATAATTACAATAAGCGAAGTCTACTTAGAAGTTGTTCTTCCAGGACGAAGACCCTCGGCCGGAATTCGAGGCGTCCGTGAAGACGTTCCGCACGAACCCAGTGACGAGAGAGAAGGAGCCCTACTTGCCCGCTTGGCAGAAGACCATGAGATACGTGGCCACCAGTTCTGCTGTGCTCTTTATGGTCAGAAAAACACATTGATATTCAAATAATTGTTAACAGAACTCTTGAATTTTCTATTTCTTCTGCTTTTCTTCTATTTCTTCTAATCGTCGAAAGAAAAAGGAAAAATGTCCTAAATAGCTACAATTGTGTAGAGGTTACAAATAGAAGAACGTGAGAAAATAAAACCACTGATTTTTAATTAAAATTTGAAAACTTGTTACATGCTCATCTTTTGTCACATACTTGACGTCACAAATATAGCTGCTGCTTTGCAACATTTACAATTTGGTTAGGCCACAATATTTACAGATTTCAGTAGCTTTAATCACTCTCCTTCTCACATTACATTATGTACCTTTCCTATCTTTTCGACATCTCCATTTGAGTCGTGAACGATTATATTGTATTCATCATCAATTCTTTCTGATGCTTATTCTAATAATGTGTCTGCCAATACATATTTTCAGATAACCATTGTAATGGGTGCTGTTCTCGGTACGATTATTTACCGTATATCCATGGTGTCCGTGATCTATGGTGGCAGCGGATTCTTCATAAAGAAACACGCGAAGATCTTCACCGCCATGACCGCTGCGCTGATCAACTTGATAATCATCATGATACTGACTAGGGTGAGTTTGTTCTTATTGGTTCTTTGCCATATTATTAATTATTTCTACAAAATTGCTTATTCGAAGTTTAAATTCTAGCCTTTCAGCTTAGCTAATGTTTCTTTAAGTAGAAATGTTCATGTTATACGTGCATGTGCAAAGACCAGCGTAAAGTGCGACAGAAATAAGTAGGTCTGCAGCTCTTATTGACCGAAAGTAGAGTTATTTTTAAAGAGGAGTTAATTTTTGAATTTTTCTTTTTTACGTATTGATTTTTTTAAGTTATTCTCTAATTTATTCGCAGATATACGCAAAAATAGCGGTGTACTTAACTAATATGGAGAATCCGCGCACCCAGACCGAATACGAAGACTCATATACATTCAAGATATTCTTCTTTGAATTCATGAATTTTTACTCATCGCTTATTTACATTGCGTTTTTCAAGGTAACCACGTGTTTATGTTTCAATGTTAGAATATTTAAATAATATAACTCAATAGGAGGCTCAAAACGATTCCTTGATAAACTCCTTACATGTGCAACTAAACTGTGAGTTATAAGTTAGTCTAAAGAGTTCCGCAAAATATGTGAGCTAATACACACTTTTAATAAACGATCACGTCGATTTTAAAAGTAAAATAGACCAATAAATTTAAAATGATTGAATATCAATTTCGTTTTTTACCAAACGCTTCAGTTAAATCATTTAACATTGCATCTCTTTAGCATTGAACTGACTAATTGCACTGTTGCCGGACAGCCCTAAAACCATTAAAATCCATTCCGCTGCAAGGCAACTGCATGAAAACTTACTTAACCTGCAAACATTACCGGTTAATGTCCAGGGCCGCTTCTACGACTATCCCGGGGACGACATAGCCCGCAAATCTGAATTCTTCAAACTGAAAGGTGACATCTGCGACCCCGCCGGCTGCCTCTCGGAGCTGTGTATACAGCTGGCCATCATAATGATTGGCAAGCAATGTTTCAACAACTTCGTCGAACTGGGGTTTCCGTGAGTAATACTCTTACATCACCTTGAAATGGTTATCCACCAAATGCATTTTATTGTTAGAAGTGTTGTTGTGACCACCTCGTTCTGTCACTTGCGCCGTTTCCGCCTCATTTTGTTACAACCACGAGGGATCGCTAGAATTGCATACATGTGAGTGTAATGTGTACGAAATAACAGTTGAAGGTAAGCAGTTTTCGAAACAGTTTCGAACAATTGAACCGTGTTTCCAGTAAATTCCACAACTGGTGGCGGCAGCGGTCGCACCGCGCCGTGACGCGCGACCCCAGCAAGCCGCACATGGCGTGGGAGCAGGACTACCACCTGCAGGACCCGGGCCGCCTCGCCCTGTTCGACGAGTACCTGGAAATGAGTTAGTGTCTCGTGTCGTGCATGAGCTTACAGCGAGACGTCGGCACGCTTACACGTCGTTACCTTTACGGCCTCAAAGAACATATCAGGTGTAAGGATGTCGTCTATTGGATTATTTAAATAATTGGTTCATCTCTCAACACTGAAGGGTCGCTCGGACCAGCATAATTTACATACTTAATACAGCATAATTTACATACATAACACCAGAATATGATCGAATTCATTTTTCACATAACTCGTATGTGAGTACTACTATCTTTTTCTTTATCTTGTGCATGAGCATGACTATCCGTGACCTCGTCGGCAGTCCTGCAGTACGGGTTCGTGACGCTGTTCGTGGCCGCGTTCCCGCTGGCGCCGCTGTGCGCGCTGCTCAACAACGTCGCCGAGATCCGCCTGGACGCGTACAAGATGGCGACGCAGGCGCGGCGCCCGCTGGCCGAGCGCGTCGAGGACATCGGCGCCTGGTCAGTCGCTTATCGTAAACACAGCCCCGTCTTTAAAACGTACCTGTTTTATAGTTTAATGTTGATTGTAAATGTGACCTGAACATTTCAAAAAAGTCATGATAGGTTTTGCTGTTAAACAGCGTGAAGTGTTCTGTCAGTGTAATAGAAATCTTGTGATCGATTTGCGTGCCATATTAAGCGATACATTTGTAACGTACAATCATATTCACACTCGCACGCACGCACGCACGGACGCACTCACGCACACGCACGCGCAAACACACACACGCACGCGCAAACACACACACACACACACACGCACGCACGCACGCACGCACGCACGCACGCACGCACGCACGCGCTGTTACTTTCATTTTTATGTCAAAAACTATATCATTATTACTGGTGAGTTTAATATATAATTTGTCCGCAGGTACGGCATTTTAAGGGGCATCACATAC
Source organism: Mysoria ambigua (assembly GCA_018245875.1). Taxonomy (NCBI): domain Eukaryota; kingdom Metazoa; phylum Arthropoda; class Insecta; order Lepidoptera; family Hesperiidae; genus Mysoria; species Mysoria ambigua. Next base: position 6,392 of record DWEI01000768.1, read on the forward strand.
GCGGCGGTGGTGTCGAACGCGTTCGTCATAGCGTACACCAGCGACTTCATACCGCGGATGGTGTACAAGTACGTGTACTCGCCGGACCACACCCTGGCGGGGTACATCGACCACTCGCTGTCACGTGAGTGTCGCTTTTGTTGTTGATGGAGAACAGCGCCATCTACAGGCCGACAGAGAAATGTTGCCTCCTACAAGGGAAAAGTTGTGTCCAGCACGGACCACATGGACATCTCAGGGGTTTCGCGCCACTACACGCTCGTCCCCCTGACGGCCGACCGCTACCGCGGGAGCTAGAAGGGTTAGACGAGACTCAACAGCCACAGGTCGGCGAGTGACGACCACGGCACAAACACCGCCGTAGGGCAGTTTCACATCACCGGGGGGCAGATGACCCCCCGAGTCTGCCCGGGTAAAGAGGGAGTCCTCGAGGCCCGTAGTCTCGTTGCAAGCGGCGTCATACGCCGCGGCGGCGAACAACAATCAGTCAGTCAGTCGGTCCAGCACTGGACTGCTATAGGCTGACGACTATGATGATATTTGTCATATTAATGGTACAAACGCGTATTGTCGATATAAAAATATTCAATATTATCAGCTATCACATAAAAAAAGTATCACCGGAAAAAGAATCATCTAACTGCGCTGTTTTATTCCGCGAATAAAATTCTCCTTCTTTGTCTTTTTACTTTCCTACTTTGTTTCTAAATGTCCGTATTAAAAATAAGCGAAGGTGAAAAAATTATCATTATCTATTTCCTCTTGCATATAATCGACGTTCACCGTGTTCGTGCAGTGTTCAACACGTCCGACTACCGCGCGGACTGGGGCGCGGACGAGCGCGAGGTGGACCCCGCCACCTGCGCCTACCGCGGCTACCGCAACCCGCCCGACCACGCCGACCCCTACGGCCTGTCGCCGCACTACTGGCACGTGTTCGCCGCCAGGCTCGCCTTCGTCGTCGTGTTTGAGGTTATCTTACTAACTGCAATCTTGTTCTTTTATTTAGAAATTTACCTAAGGAGTGAGTGATGGAGACTGTTATTTTTAATATTTCGTTGTTTAATCGTATGTCTGGAAAGTATCACCGTTTTATAAAAATATATATACACAAGTATTGTGTACTCAACGATAGATGGCTGCACATGTAATTTAAAATTATACGTTTACTATTATTTAACATCTAAAGGATTACAGGCGTGATCTTAAATTTACTGTTCTTTATTACTTGACATAATGCGCAGGTTTGTAATTAAATTGACGGTTAACTCACTGCTAATTCATGTAGGCATGCACTGTAATAAGTATTAACCCGTCGTTCTGTCCTTCCAGCACGTGGTGTTCGGCCTGACGGGCCTGATGCAGCTGTTCATCCCGAGCGTGCCCACGGAGCTGCAGATACAGCTGCAGAGGGAGGCGCTGCTCGCCAAGGAGGCCAAGTACGAGCACGGCAGGCGGCGGCTGTCCACGGAGTGCCGGCAGCTGGCGCCGCAGCCGGGCGACGGCGCGGCAGGTGGGGACCAGACGAGACGGAGGAACGGCGTGCGCGAGCGGTGTGGCTCAGGGATACAGCTATCGCGCTTGCAGCCTTTGGACTATTGGAATACCCATATGAATTATATGAAGTTTTTAGTTCGGGCAATACAGTTCAACAACCAAATTTTCATTAGAACTTCTAGCACAAAAAATATATAATGCAATCTAAAGAAACAAAAACATTTTTTTCTATAAAATTTTCTATCGAAAATGCATCGGCAAATTTTCTAAATTCAGAATTTTCAGAACTCGCGAGGTCGCATCCGCGGATATTGTCTGTACGTTAGAAATTAGAGAGCTGCCATTTTATTGGCTATTTAGTTTAACATAATTCGCGCCCTCTTGCAATGAATAGCGCACGCAGTTATAACGGTTACCTCGTAGATAAACTATAATAGTTCGTCAGTCAGGTCACATCACGAGCGTGGGAGGAAATGCAAAGCAAAAATCGTGTTGTAAAGAGGAAAATAATTGATTGATACTGTTTTTTCTTTAAATTATTATTACAACATCGCTTGTCAATACTGTCCATTACTGAAGAAGCTAATCGGATATGCCTACATGCAAGCTCTCTCTTTTTCTCTCAGCGAGACACTTCATATAAACATGCGCTTTTGACTCGCTTACGCTTTGTGTCTTGTCGCAGCGGGCGAGCGCGCGGGCGCGTGGCGCCGCCCGTCGCGCGCCTCGGGCTCGCTGGACGCGCACGTGGCCGAGGCGCGGCGCGCGCGCTGAGCGCCGCGCGCGGGCCCGGGCGCCCCGCGCGCCCTCGCGGCCTCGGGCTGCGGCGAGCACGCAGCGGAGCGCGGCGTCCGCGGTGCGGTTACAGCTGTTAGTACCAAATGTATTTAGCTTCACCAAAGACTTCATACTGTCGTTGTACGTAACATAAATAGTACTGATCGATCGCGAGTTACAGCATGTTTTAGGTGAATTTAAGTGACTTCTATTGATAAAGTATAATGTGAATTGGAATTCTGATATTATTATTTTATATTGCTGTAATTTAGGAAGGGCCGCTGAATGTACTCGATCGTTTTATTGTAAAATATTTCGCGAGTGTCTCACATGGCCGAGTGCCAGCCGCCGCCACCGACCGGGGACCTCGTCTCGGCCGTCCGCAAAGAACATACGTGAGTCTAACGCTTAATACTTAGTCACACTCGATCGTCTTTAGCTTTTTTCTTCAAAAACCGATGTTATTTATTTGAGCTTGCGTAACACATCAAACAGAGAGTTACGAGGGCGTATTTAAGTATTCATAAGTATACAGCATTACGTACTTATATTCATACGCAAATATAAATCTCTTATTAGTCTCGGAGCCCCTCTGATACTTCAAGGCGGGGTGCTCCAGAGTGCGATGTATTGTCTAGGTAGACTATGTCCATAAATGTGTGTTGGCAAATACCCTTGACTTCACGATAACATTGAACATAACATGAATTCACTTGCATATTTTTATTTTATTGTATATATTATTATCCTGCATTCAAAACTTGACATTACAATATATTGTTAAATAATAAGGTTATTGTGGGTCCAAATGATTATCGTTTTTAAGTGATAGTTATATTTGATGTGTGTTTATAATATTAAGGCGTTTACACAAAATCATATTCGCAATAATAGTCGTAAAACTGAACCATCAAAAACTTACAACGGACCTTTAAACATTATCGAGTCGTCACTGTATAATCGTCACTGTCACTTACAAAATATGTACTTATTACGTAAAAGCGGGTAAAAGTTAGTAATGAATTTTCCTTTAATCGCCCACTAGTTAATGTCGCTATTCGCCTCTAGATGGCGCGTAAATATATAAATTGATATAACTCGTTCACACGCGACATATCTACTGGTTATAGAACGATATACTGGTTTATACATATAAGTATAAGAAAAACTCAACTTTTAGTCATTATTAAGGAAACAATGTAATGCAATAGTGTTTCTTCACAAATATGAAATTCGTATATAATAAAACGGAGAACAAAATAGGTTTTTTTAAAATATTATGTAAATGAAATGTTACAGTAACATTAAGATCTAAATGTCATGCATTATGAAATTGTACACAAATATCGAAGTGTCTCAAAATTTTATGTATTCCACAAGTGCTTTAAAGTATTGTTGTGCTTTAAAATATAATTGTAATAACATTCGTTCAATCACAATGACACTTGTTAAAACATTATGTAAAAGCAATTCGAACGATTCCAATTTTATAAATATAGGTACCATAAGTTTAAAACGTTCCATTATATTCGTTTGTCCTGTATACATGACATCGCATCTGCAATACTCGTAGCAGTAGACAGGGGGTTTAGGTACACCCCAAGTATCGCTAGTTACATTTTCGTCCGACCATGAATTAGTGCTGTGCTTGGGTATACCTAAGTCTAGACTCAGTACCACTACTAGAAATTTCATGTACAAATTCGGAGTTATAGCACCGACCGCCGACCGATAGCACCGACCCGGAAATCGAACCCAAGATCTCTCAATCAACAGTCTCGCTTGCAACCAGGTTTTCCTGTTTACGTCAAACATTTAAGAGTTTCGATTTTTTTTAAGTATTACAAAGATATTATACAAGCGTCTAGGGAGTCTTATTTTGAATATTTTATTGTAAATACAGGTTACGATATATTCAGTATTATCAGAGTTACGATATATTTAGTGTTATTCATTTTGTCAAACATTTACACATTGATCGATAGAAATCCCGAAATGTCAAATAAACGTAACATTTGACGTCTTAATAGCATTGGTATTCGTTACGGGATCCGACGACGATCTATTGTCTATGGTCTGCGAGTCATAAATTTCTTGAGCTTATGCTAAACGCTCATTGATATCGAAGAATGAGTAAAATTTAAATTACATAAGGATTGAGTAAAATTAGATTAGTAGCTCGATAAGATTTTATTGCGAATAAAGGTTCTGAATTAATGCAGACGCTTTTTTATGAAGCATTAAATAACTTTAATAATGTGATATAATCATGAAAATGACGTCTTACATCGAATAATATAAATTTAAAATATGTTTAACTTAATTCTTTTTTACACTTCAACACTTTATTGTTATCTTCGTGTACGTCGAAAACTAAATGTGATACTAGGTACTTATATTTAGGTGTAATTAGTATTGAATTATATTTCGTCCTAAGTGCACGATATGAAGTGATGTTATGAATCTCTACGTAATTTATTTTAGGAGTTATTCTTCGAATTAAATGCTTGTTGTCAGTTACTGTTCTTTCATTTTAGTGACCTTTAAATTTAAGTCATTATTTTTCAGGTTTCTGTGATTGGAAGATATTTTAAAAAGTCTAATATTTTAAATAAATTTTGACATTATCGTAATCTGACTTGCCTATTTCTAATGATATTTTTTCATTTGCCTATTTGATGGATAATCTTTAGTGGACAAATTATATTACATCCAAAAATTAATTTCACAGGAAGGTAGGCAAAGAAATATTGTAAACTCCCACGTTTTATCAGATATATTTACGTCTCACTGAAATAGGTGGTGAGCCTATTGCCATTTTGCCACACACCGGACACACTAAGGTCATGTAATAAAACTATTGTCCGCTAGCTGGTACACATGGTATCACAATAAAAGTCCAATGTAATGTATAATATACCATAAGATGGCAGTAATTCATGCATCAGTAATGTAATATTTTAAGTCCGTATAAAGAATAAAAATAATACCCGTAACCAATAGGCATTGTAGGAATCATTACAACACTCGTTCGACATCGTGAACTTAGATAACTTGGCTAATTTCTTGAAGTACAGTTTATCTGTATCTAAAAGCGAAGCGACACACGCTCAATGAATGATAATTATTCTTAATAGTATAAAAAATGTCGTACACATATTAAATTTATTGTAAACGTTGATGCTAACTGCGTAATATGCCTACCGATATACGCGTGATTTTTAGGAACATACTTAAATGAAGACATTTTCTTTTATTTTATAAATAATAAATAATTACATATATATAGGAATATATTTAGACAATTCTAAATTATAATTTGACGTACATATATATGGATATTATAAAGCGAAAGTTACTCTTGTGTCGTCTAAATTTTACGTTACAGCAGACGAAATACTGTTAATGAAAATGTACACTGATTTCAGATTAAATCTCGCAAAGATCTCATGCAACTGAGAATGCAACTTTCAATTGATCACTTCAAAGTTTCAAACAAGAATTGTCAAGGCCAGGGACAGGATAACGCTGGCCTTGTTTTATACCCCTTATTATATTACTGGTAAATGTACTGAGTGTTTAACGTTTATACACATGACTATACCATACATGTACCGGCCGGATTCACATTGTACTTCGCGATGGCCCGACTGGTTTTGGACGTGTGCGAAGTTCTTCATGAGCTCCCGCCAGGCGCAGCGAACTCTCTATGTCTAATCTGGGTGCAATAAAACATGTCAAAAAATTGGATATAATCAAAAACAGACACAGCTGGCCAGTAAGTATGGACGGATTTGGTCTTGTGCGCTCTCTGCCTATTCCGTAAGAGATCAAGCGTGGCGTTATAATAATAATGACAATAGTCAGTTTGTCGGTGATTGTTATGAATAAATGTCATACGCTTTAAGGACAGCGTTAAAGATAAGATAAACGTGTCGGAAGCTGTGTTACATTGTAAACATCGTTAATGACGTTGTATTTGATGCCACATAAATATTTGTCATTGATCATCAACGGATATAATTTACTAAATACTCAATCCTTGTCATTCTGAGAGGGGGGGCCTACGCCCAGCGGTCGTGAATAATTTAGTGGAGGGTAATGATAAATTCACATATTATTTGCATGGAGCTGCAAGCATTGGCAACGTGTAGGAATGCATTGAGTGAATTTGATACGCTATTAAGAAACCGGGCACGAAACAGGTCGTGTGGTCATTTTAGAGAGAAAAAAAAACCGAAAGTTAAGATCGGTTACACTTGTGATTGTATTGTAATCATCTTATGGAAAAAAGAGGTAATAAATTCTTAAAGCATTTAATTCATCTTAAAAAGAAAGAAATAAATGACATTTTTTCTTATTATACGGGAATAGGACTGATGAAGATAAAATAAAACATTCTTGCATTTCTAATAACATTAAATGCACCTGAACCTTAAAAAGTATAAATCTCATAAAAGCTCAAATTTTATATAAAGTAATTAGAATAAAATCTATATTCCCTAAACAATTTTATTAATTAATTAATTAATGTAACATAACGTAACATCGCCCCTGAAATCACAGAAGAGGAAGGCAGTGGAACAAGTGTCAGTGATTTTACGTATGATGGCAGATCCTTTAAAATAACCTAGGCTATCATATAAACGTAAGTTCACGCGTGTGATGCCCGAAGAGATAGGCAGAGGAATGCAAAACACTCTCACGTTTCACCGGTTACGTTTACATCCTACTATGGAATAGGTTGTGAGCCTGTTGCCTAACACCGGGAACGTATCCAGACTCTGAACCTAGAAAGTCTAATTTTGTAGTGCTCGACCCGGGAATCGACCTGAGACCTAACGATCGGCAGTCGCACATGCAACCAACACGACTAACGAGGCAGTAAAAATACTCATTTTATATTATCTGTGTGGTACGAAAGTAGTTGGCGGGAACTTAATTGACATTATGTTTTTTTTTCTAAAGGAATGGGTTTGTAAGTTATGGCAGTGATTATTATATTTATCAAACATAAAATATGCTGTATACTGTTTATAAAGGGTCAAAGAAATAAAAATATTCCACATGTAACATTTGAACACAAATTACGGAGCAGTTTTTTTTTATCAAACAAAAATATTTCGTTGATGGAATTCAAAAGCAACAACACGCATTAAACATTGTGAAGATTTCGTAAGTGGATTGTTGATCCCGGTTTAATATTTACTTGGTGTATAATCATGAATTATACATAAGTGTTGAGTTACACTATACAATTGAATTTATTTACATCTGTCACCCGAGGTCTTTGACCTAATTACCGTCATGTCGCAAGTCGACAATTGACTCTTCCTGCGATTTTGATCTAGATTGCGCTTGTATTAAAGTGAAGTTTAAGCTTGGTTTTGTTGACTCCCTATCTCCCTAAATCAACATCGTTACAACCAACACCATCAACACCATTGTCTTTTTTTCACTTTTAACATTCGACAGCTTGTACTTCAATCAGAATGAGCAAAAATATAGTCTGCCATTCTAACCAAAGGCGGATTTAAGTATTACGCGCCGTTAAGAAATTTATGACTTAGAATCTCAGGTGCTTAGGTTTCCTCGCGATGTTTTCCTTCACCGTTATTACAGCTGCGCTGGCAGATCGCGGTATGGCGCGGTCTCCTTAGACACAGCTGGATTTCAAAATGCATTGCAAAATATCTAATTAAAGAACGATGTCCAGCGGTGGACTGTAATGGACTGATGATGATAATGATGTTACTGCAACGTTTTAATCGTAAACACAGACCTACATATTTTTTCTTATATTAGCGCTTCACTCCCCAATTGTGTTGAATGGCAATCTGCGTAAGACAATTTTGAAAACATTTAAGCTTTACGCCACTCCATCGTCATTACCGCGAGTACAGGACGGATATTGACTGATAAATTATTAAATAGCTTTAACACGAAAAAATAGATTCGAACTAACGTTCAATGACGCTTATCTGCGAAGGGTCAGACGAACGTTATCTGTGTCTCGGCGTATGAGATTGGAATTATTTTGTTTATTGATGTACAAACATATATGAATTGTAACAAACTATAACAGTTACTATGCCTTTACGCTTTGATTTCGCAGCTCAGTTTTGGGTAAATAAGAAAATCGGAAGGAAATAATATAATAAATCTTTAGTGCTTGTGAGTCTGACGATTTACAATTGACCTAAATACTTCTTATGTTACGTTTGATATGTAGATTTTATTATTATATAATTGCGTTCATTTCCCAAGTCAGGTTTACTAACTTCTCGATTAACTAACTTAGATTTTATATTTAAAGCTCCTAATAGTGGCTCAAAATTTCGATTCGTGTCTTGTATATGACAATAGGCTAACCACGACCTATTTCATGATAGGAGGATATAAGGTAACAGGGGTATTGTAGCAATATTAGCTCTCCTTTACCTACCCCCTCCGAGATGTACAGGCGAGATATTATGTGTTCTCAAAACACATGATTTACATACAAGAAAATAGTTTTCCTGCTCTCGAATTCGACACCAACTCTCACACTCATCCGTGCGTAAATTTTAAAAAATAATGTTTATATAGTATGTCTTTACGTATGACTATAAACGGATAAGTTGTCACAGAAAGGAAAGATTTTTGAATTTGAGGTTAAAGAGTAATTTGAATAAAATTATGTAGGTGATAAAACATTAGGCAGGTAAATTATACTTCTGTCTATTGTGAAATTGACAGATTTACTAGCGGTTTCACCAATGATTAAAACTTTGGGATTTAGGTTGGAGGAAATGAATTTTGGTACCTATTTGCGACTTTGATTCTTTTTGACTTCTATTTTCAATTGGGTACCTTACTGTTTTATTTCTTTTAAGTTTTCCTCCTCTATGTTAGCTTAGTCCGGTTAGAAAATAATGAACATGTGTGAATTTTTATACATTTTATTTTAACGTCATTTAAATTGCAAGATTTCGAAAAAAATTGAGCATGTATCCGAAAAGTGGCGCTGGGCTACATGCCCTGGCTTTGTATGTGCACATTTTAGAAGCAGATGAAAATTATAAATATTTAGGTGTTTTTAATATTGTCCGTACATTAAGTGTCAATATTGTCATTAAGTGTGTATATAAAATATGGATAAATGTCGACGTTAAGTATGTGTGTGTTGCAGTATCAATAAATAGTGACATTGAGCGTGTGTGCACCATAGAACTATTATATACAAAAATTCGGCGAGCCAAGCAAAAAGTCATCTTGACGATAGAGCGAAAGAGAAAATTAATTTGGTTCTCGTTTCTCGCTGTAAATTATTTTATCCGCCTGTAACTTCGCGCTTCACCATATATACGTACCACGTATACCAAATGCATGTTCTTGCTCTTTCTATCAACGCGATATATTTACTTACGTACGGGCTTATAGCCCGCCTACTCTATTTATTTATTATCTCTATGGTGTATACAATACACAGTATCAAAAAATATTCAAGTTCAGCGTTTGTTTAAAATAAATACAATATGAATAAATATTAATAATGTTAAGTATGAAAAATAATTATATAATTACAATAACATACTTTTACGCATACAGATTTTTCCTTCGGTTCACATACAAAAGTAAACATATAAACCTTCCGACCAATTTAAAACTTCTAAGATAAGAAATCCAGTTGAAATCGTTAATACAAGCATTTGTTTTATTTTTGCTTATATTTTTTCCATATGTTTAGGTCACCATTAAGCATAAATGTTATAATTGTTAAACACGGGTTCTATACTTACCAAATGTAGTTTATACATTGCAAACACCTTAAAAAGCAATATTATGCACATAATTCAATTACACACTAATTCGAAAACTAGCACAATATATTTTGTTTTATATGTCGATTATACAACGTAACATTACTCGTCATCCCCATTATATTACACGGCCGTGTCGATAACCCTGCAGTGAACAAAACTCACAGATAACAACCATTAACCCTCCGACCGGTCAGTCGATCTTCAGACGTGGTCGCGCGCGGACGCGTCCAGTATAAATCCACATACAGTTAGTGTAAAAACTCGAACATGGAACATTTAAATCTGGACAAGACCACGTCTTCAACGCTGATGTTGCCTAAGGACGAGAAGGAGAAAGTGGTGATACTAACGCCCAACAGCAATATCGGCAGGCTTCTGATAAGGGAGGATACGGTTCTGACGAGTTTCCCGGGATGCGCCGGCTGCGGCAGGGCGCAGTTCACGTGCGCGGGCGCCAAGAAACAATGGTCGGTGCTCTGCTGGGGCAAGCAGTCGGACAGGAAATATTACACGCGTGAGTTGCCTTGGCCAATCGTTTCAGTCAGTTTAACAACTGTCTTTATTTATTATCGAACGTTATATTATTGCGTGTATTTATACAATGATAACACGCCTCTTTCTAGACTGCCCTTTTTTTTAAATTGTATTATGCCGTTGTAGTTTTAGTGTCCAAACTATTTAAAGCACTTTAAAATCGCCTTTAAACAATATGAAAAAACGTCATTTTTATACACATTATTAAGATATATATCTGAATATTAATATAAAGTGTTTTATATACAATAATATCGTCCCTACTATATCGTGATGCCAGATCATATACGGTATAGGCTGAAAGCACCGATTGTCAAATATTATCTATCTCTATTCGATTATATATTATATAAGTATATATTATATATATGTTTAATGATTGTGAACGATCAGTAAAATAATAAAAAAAACTATCAGTTCACTGCTTTTTATCATTAAGTATAACAATGTTATCCTATCGTATCCTGCTAATATTGTAAATGCAAAAGTTTATAAGGATGCAACATAGATACATTCAGTATCTTTGTTACTCTTTCACACTGCACTACTGGACCAATTTAGATGAAAATTTACAGTAAAATAGTAAAAGAATAAGTTGTAATGAGCGCCATTATGCGCTAATTAAATTATCTTTTTTATATAACTTATTAGTAGTATAGTGGGATTTATTAACAATGATCTGTCGCGAAACTTTATATAACAAGCGGCGGAAAAACCTAGTATATTTATCTATATAATTGTAATTTAATATGTTACAATTATATTACGTTACAATCAACGTAATTATAAGATGGTATAATTGTTGTTTTCATTAGCAACATTGTAAACTAACGCAAATACGTTAACTGTCCCGTCAAACTATTTACCATAAAAATTACCATTTAAAAAACCCTTCGGAATTCAATTGAACACGTGATCGTTATATACATTATACTTAATGAGCCAGCAAATCTACCGGTACCATACGCACCTATAATAAAATAAAACGACACATCACGCCTGTAATCCGCGAATAGGTCGGCAGACGAGTGTACTACACCCCCACGTTACGTAACAGTACATTTTTGTCTATTCTTTTATCCCTAACATGATTATAAAATGTCTATTATATTACATTTTTTATCTGTGCTTAAAATAACAACTTGAAAGATGATAATAATATTATATGACATTTATAAGACTAATATGAATAATGATGGCGGTGAGTAGCAATAGACTCACCCCCTACCCCCTAGCCCATCGTGGGATGTAAATGTAACTGGTGAAACGTGCGAGTGTACTACCCGTTTCTGCCTACCACTTCGGGGATTACAGGTGTGCTGGTTCGCTTAACACGCAAACATTGGCGACCTGTTCTTATTCTTTATTATTTTATATTCCACTTTATTATTTACTGCTTATACAAATAAATATTTGTTTAACGAATAATTGACCATAGTTTATTGACCATCGTTTCTTATCATCATCATCATCATCATCAGCCTATTACAGTCCGCTGCTGGACAAAGGCCTCCCCCAAGGAGCGCCATTGCGCCCTGCCCTCGGCTTGCCGCATCCAGCTCCTGCCTGCAGCCGTTCACAGATCATCACCCTCCATCTGTTCGTTTCTTGATTACACTCATTTAAAATACACATATACTTACATTTATGATATTAAATGCGGTTGAATGGCTGTAACTTCCAGGAACCGGCATTCATGATTAAATACATGAGATACTTTTACATACGAGGATAAATGTAACGGTGTGTGCAAAATTGGAACGCTTAACGTATCGGGAAAAAATAGATTTACTGTACATAAATAATTCACTAGAAGCCGTGGCAATTAAGACGTGGAGTCGTTCGCGATGCGTTGCTATCGTAATCTAGTATTACCTACTAACACAAGGAAAAGTGTCTGATAGTATCTGTATGAATATTGTATGTGTGAGTTCACAGTTCAAACCAGATAAGGGGGTACGTGTGGAGAACAAAAAAAAAATCGAAATATTGCAGATACCAGAGGTTGCGCGGTGATCGAAATTCAACCGTGTTTCGTACGATTGCTAATTTTGAACGCCATTAGAGAGACCTATCGAAGATTGTGTGTCTATAAATCCCTACTCATTGCAACTGATTGGCAATGTAATTTGTGTCCGACAGACTATAGATAATGTGGAACGGAAACAGAGGATATTTTCTTTTATTCCAATTCATGTATTTGAAACTCTTGTAACTCATGAAATGAATGACTTTTCAGGATTTAAATTTTATATAAACTTGAGCTATGTTAAATGCCACACGATTCAAAATTGGTTACAAAGTTCAGTTAAAGTTTTATTTTTTTTTTTTATTTTATTTAGACACATCGACAGCGTAACATACACAAAAATTTACAAAAAACTTAGTCTAGACAAGAATTGGTGTGCATGCCAATTATGGATGTGTACATCTTTCTCTTGACAAAGTGTTTTCGGTGTGTTACATGTTATATA
>DWEI01000769.1:0-19470 GCA_018245875.1 Mysoria ambigua
CACCGGGCGCAAATGCAGGCTCCGAGTCACTCAATAAATAAATATCTTGGGACATCTCCACACACGGCCACCTGATTCCAAAGTAAGCGTTAGTTTTAAGGAGAAAATCTAAGTTACATTCTAATTTGTAAATATACAATGGTGCCCGACCCGGGATTCGAACGCAGGATCTCTCGATTGGCAGTCGCGCTCACAACCAACGAGGAACTCCGTTCTCAATGCTAGTAGAATAATAGTAATAAAATCACAGTGTAGTGTCTTAAAGAAATCGCAATTGTACACGCTAAATGTTGAAGTTTTATGTTCATTTGAATTTTCGTGCACCTCCATTATAACATTTCTTCCAAATTGCGAGGAACTCAACAGGAGTCAAAGTCAAAGGAGATTAAGTTTCGCCCAGAATGATATCACGGTACGTTGTATGAAATCAGGAACGATTCATATTCCCGTGCCATGAATTACCGTTTCATACGCGTTATTCACATTTCGTATTTTGTTGCGAATAGTAATGCACCAGTAAAAATATCTCAGGCAGCAACACCAGTAACAATATGTTAGGCAGTAACAATATATTTGCAGCTTCACCAACACGGGCATCCCAAGGAAAAATAGTCAAAGTCCTTGTTAGGACAATTAAACAGCTAATAAATTACGTATAATATTTGTACAATCCAGTTGTGTCATACTATATCACACTCTACATGTCAATTAGAGTATCTATAAAATTATTAATCGCAGGTCTGTAAGGGTAGGGATATTTGGCACTCGGGGCTCTCTGCCTACCCCGTAATGGGCCTGGCGCAGAAAAATTATGTCGTTCATATCGGAGTGGAGTATGAATATATTCTTGGACCTCGTGCGTATAGGGTGTCGTAAGAGGCGACTGACCCGGCAATGGCAGACGCCGTCCAGTTCGGTCTGCCTAGGTGTCGTCCAAGATGCTGTGAGTAATCGTTCGTTATCGTTACAGTCCGATCGCATGCATGTGTCTCATAATGAATATTGAAATGTGGCCAGTATATTAAAATGTTTAAAATGCAGAGTCAGCTGTTATGATTTAGGTATGCGTTTACTCCAAGCCCCATCTCAAATTTCCTCCCTGCGGTGTAATTAACGTCCCTAAAATTTATTTGAATATAATAAAATTAAGCCAGCGTTTCCTGTTTCCACGTAATTAGAACGAACATATTTTCCATTACATGACTTATTAAGAAAAAAAAATGTATATAATTTTTTTTTTCCACTACAGTAACGACTTAGAAAATATAAAGTTAACGTAACGTAACTTCACGCCTGTAATCCCCGAAGGGGTAGGCAGACGAATGCAGAACACTTCCACGTTTCACCGGTTGCGTTTACGTCCCACTATGTAATAGGTGGTGAGCCTATTGCCACGCATCGGGAACATATCCAGAATCCCAACCACTACCAGAATTCTATTAGAAATATTACCAGATTTTTTCTAGTACAAATTTTTTTACATTATTAAATTACCTACATTAGCTACATTATTAAATTACCTACATTATTAAATTAGCTATTAGCTACATTATTAAATTACCTAGAAACAAAACTGATTGATTAAATCAAAGTAAAAAATTAGTTTGTTTTAAGGGAACTCTAAAAATCATGCTTCTGTCCCCAGAGGTTCAAATCGTTTCAGAGATCTAACACACACCCGATGTTTGTCCAAAATGAAGTCCAATTACAAATAGTTCATTTTATTATAGGACACCACGTGCGAACACCGCGGACCTCGTGCACTGGAATAGTCACAGGTCGTTGGCTTCAGTCGCCCCCCAGTCGGCGACAGGGCGGGCGGAACGACTTGGCGGAAAAAAGTCATCGTATTAACAACGCCTCTGGTACCGAACTCAGTTGACACGACTGTTACTTAAGCGTCACAATTGCTAGATGTTACTAAGCACTGTAGAAAATACTGCATAGGATTATAATAACAATAAATATACAAGAATAGTCTGTAAACTATTTCTTTCTTTAAATGGATAACTTTCTTTTTCATTCTCTACTAATTTGCATCATAACAAAGCATTTAAAACAGCTTCGCAGATTCATAACGTAATATCGCGCCTATAATCTCTGTTGAGTTAATGAACCTATTGCCATATAAAGTACTGCTTAATTTCCTCATCAGAGGTAACAGGGTTGAAGGTAAAAAAAAACAATGTAAAAGAAGTTCAAGAACACAGTTTCGAACAATAAACGCGAACAACACAAACTGCATCGCGAACTGCGAGCGGTGCGCGCCGCGCGACCGCTTAATGTGCTGGATGGAGAAACTTTTACCTATACAACTTCTCCTAACCGAATCGTTGAACGAATTGCGCATATTTATAGGAATATTTAAACTTGGAACGCGAAGTCGATATTTAACATACGACGAGGCCATCGAGATGTAGATATATACAGTGTACAACAAGTCCACCAACGATAGTAAATAATATTTACATCGGTATCGTTTACATTCCTGTGTTCGCGATCATCATGATGGAGACGATTTGGCTGTTATTTAATTATACATTTGATATTAACGTGTCGCATTGATTTTCCTACTATGTACGATGTTAATATGTCGAGATTCGTACGTTTTTATTAAACAATTGTCCAGACATCGTTACAGTGTGTTTAGTATGATAGGCATCATGATGGTGAAATCATGATGGTGAAATTTCAATGTTGTAAAGATCTATGTATGTAGATAAAAACCTGCCGCCTTACGTTTTATTTATATTTTTGAGGTGAGTTCGATATTGGACCGTATTTCAACGCAATAGGATTTACGTTCTTAGGATGCTCATAAAGTTATACATATAAAATCCGTACAAAGATATGGTGTATGACAGCATATCGCTTCGTCATGTTCGTGTTATTTTTATTGTAAAATATATTTGTTGGTTTTTCCGAAGCTGTCGTCAAATCTTCATAACACATATTTCGTACATCTTTTATTTACTATGTCTGCCATTTTGTCTACATGCAATAACTAAAGTACCTGCGAATCCGCAAACAACCCAAATTATTGTAATCGGTGATTTCAGGCTTCCATTGCCTATTATCGTGCTTAATGAAGCATTCAACAAATCTTGTCATACATGTAAAGAACATTCATTTTTGACTTTAATTAAATTTAATTGAATTTAATTAGCAAATATACGACTATTTTTGTCTTTTAAATTAAGATCTTAATAACGTAATGTAGCCGTTAGATAAAAATTTACCTATTGCACCCAAAGGTGAGTTATCTATTTGCTTATTCCGATCTTCTCGTTACTACACAGATGTCTGCTATCAATATCTGAAAGCGGACAGAGCAAATAAGCTTGAACGCTGCAAAAACCCTTTGCGTCACATACTGGGTGGCACTTAGAGAAAATGAGATACAAGAAACTTACAGTAATATGACACAAAATATCAACAAGAAAGACCACAAGCAGTGTCGGCCTGCAAATAAGCCGAAACAAAAATAACAACAGGCGTATGACAGGGTGACCCTTTGTCCCTTAAGCTTTTCATCGCAGCTTTGGAAAAAGACACTTAAAAAACTAAATTGAAGAGGCCTTGGTGTTCAAATAAACAACAACAAGTTAATCCACTTGCGCTTTAATGTTAGGTCGTTAAAAACTGCCTAAAAACTAATGAAATGATTTTATTTTCGAAATCAGCTATTAATATTTGTAGTGTTTGTAGACATATATGCGTCTACTACGATGTCCTTAAACTCGTGCTTTCCCGGAAAAACATATAACAAAACTGTCGAACGTGCCTATAGGTATTTTACCTCAGAAATGACATAAGTGAATAGAAAAACGATCTTTTTTCCCGGGTTGGCAACATTCCGTATCGATTATTACTGAGAAGAAACGATAAAATACAAACAATGAATGTTTATTTTAATTTAATGCAAGTATTTTTGTTTCTGTGTGATCTTTACCCTATGTTTGGATCCCAACTAATTTTGATACAGGGCCCCTCCAAAGCACGCTGCGTCACTGGCCGCCACATATATCTTGAAATACGAGTATCACTTCATCAAAACAATAACATAGATGATATTACACGAATAACAAATATATCATGGCAAAAGTTCTGAGTCTGTAAAATAATATTGACCGAAATAAAATTAACATTAAGGCTGATAAATAAATTAATGGACACTGATTTTCTTAACCGACGGACGGTTCACATGCTTATTACCTATATATAAAAGAAAAATATGCTCAAAATTGAAATAAAAACCTGAGTATTAATATAGTTCTTACGTTATATCAGAACGTGGAATGTCGTGTCGCGGATCAATCGAGTTAAAACGTTAGTAGCAAATGCCTGCAAGTTGGCGGCAACGTGGTTGAAACTGTCGCTAGCACAGCGCAATTATGCACGCGACAAGCAATAATTGTTTTTAACACGAAGCGGACGACATACATATGTACGAGTGCTCGTATAGGGCTCGAGAAATGCAATTGCTAGTAATGCTCAATAGTAATTGCTAGTAGCTCATTGTCCCTAACAGAGCTCTGGGATTGTACTATTAGTATAAATTTTCCTACTCGAATGTTAGTATCAGATTCGTGTTATTTAAAATTGGTAAGAGAACGGTCGATAATCGGGAGAACATAATATATCGCTGCTTGTGGTGTACGCCTTAAATTGTATCAGTTGTTCAAATTTGATTAAGATTTGTACTTTCCAAGAAAATACACAACGTATGTATGTAAACAAATATATGAAAGCAAAGCCTCCAAGTTTAATACCTACAGCCTTATGTTTACGCATCGACTAATTCAAGTTGGTTAACTGTTAAATTTTAGCGCAAACACATGACGCTCTCAATACGCCTATTGTGACTTAATCACTTCTTCAGTTTGTCTTTGCGACTCACATATTAAGCGGCGGCGGTAGTGATGTGACCCTGTGCGTCCGATACTCATGGTTGCATGTTCTAATATCGATTCAATCGATTATAAACATGTCATGTAACAAAAACGTAATCCTCGAACAGATACGTAGATAAATGTACATAGCACACGTGGGCGTCAAATTATCTGCATATTAGTTCACTGGTTTCCCGACCAAAATAAAGACAAACGTAACATAACGCCTATCATCGTATACACTCCCACGTGTCACCAGTTACGTTTACGTGACACTATTGAATAAGTGACGTGTCTGTTTCCACACACTGGACACAAATTTAGACTGTTAGCCAGTACTAGAAAATCTTCGTTAGAGAAGTCCAGCAGTGTCCGACTGAGAATCGACCTTTTGACTAACAGTCGCGCTTTGCAACTCAAACAACTTAACCGTCATTAAGTCAGAATACATTTGTTTTTAATAAAAGTATAGTTTATTCGGGAATAACATACTTATGAGGCTTGAGGTGTGCTTATCATGAAATAACTGCTAACATATCTATTAATTTTATTACCATGAAATCAATATGTTAGGTTTTTACTGATGGTTATTATAGCCGTTGAAATACAGAGAATGTACTAAAAATAATACAAATTATATTTTATAAATTCAATTTAAATACCAACGGATTGTCCATATACAACCTTCAGTCGTATACTTCAGTCTGCCGCCGTCTTCTTCTATCTGCCGCCTTCTTTCTTTTCAAGTTAGCAAACAAATCGTGGTAATAAGTACTGTTATTCTTTGAATTGTTTAAAATACGAAAATCGATTCGTACCTGTCAGCACGAACACATAACTCGTGTGTGGTTACGTTAAAATCCCATCACTAAAACAACATTAAATCGTCAGTGGAACATTATTTTTCGTTTACGCCACGCTCGAATTAATTACCGCGGGCGGGGGAGAGTCGCCGAATTAGTAAATTGGCTTCATTAGTTTTTAACGGGAAACTTTTCTCGTTCAGTGAATATTCATTACTTCGTGTTCGTGTGCTATCGTCAAAACACTTCTTGTTTTCTTGATTTTCGTGCGGATTAATTATGAGATACGTAGAAAATTATTTAATTTTGGATTCTCCCCGCGTAGGCTGGTGTATCCCGTTTCGCGTTACATGATTAATTGACCCTGATAGGACCACGGTTAGAATATACGAATAAGTATAAAAAAAATTACGGTCGTCGACAAATCTGTTGTCTTAACTGGTAATACATAATAACAAACTGAAGTCTACTTTTGCGTAGGTTTTAATTGTTTGTATATGTGTGGTTGCGACACCGCCGGCGCCGCGGATGCGATGCTTATCTCTTTCTCACCATAAATCTTGTATGCAATTAGGCTGAACACCACTATCACATTCCGTTCTATGTATAATTAACTAAAATTGTAAGGCTTGTTTTATAATAGCTGTATTTTTGGTTCCCTGCATATTTTGTTTGTTTACGCCACTAGCTGAAAGCTTCGGACGTGACTCAAACAGTGTAATGCTTCAGTATTAGAGTGAATGAAGACTTAAAAGAAAAAATAACTAATTATAATATAACTAGCAACGGGATAACGTATATGTTGAATGTGAGATGCGTTTTTTTGGATCAAACTTTTTTGTATTAATTTGATCACATAGGACAGGGTAAAATTACCTGTTCACGGAACGGCAATTGTATGCTATTTTTAAAAAACAGACTAAATCGGTTGCATTATTACACAAAGTTTATTTGAATGAGTAAAATTCATTGAATAACATTATTCTTTGTCTAGTCGACAGCTGATTATGTGCGACCTATCGTGGTAAAAGGATTAGTCGTATAGTTCAGGGTGCGCCGAGCAGTATATGTTCGTTCTTGATAAGGCATTGTCGCCGCCCGGGGAGGCTCCTTTCATGCACCCCACGATAATGACGATGAATATTAAGGAAAATTTCTTAAAGCTGTGTGTACTATCCCTTCTTATCTCCGATGGATACCGTATCAGCGTCGCGGCATTTATTAGTGCGCGCCATAAATATGAATTATCTAGCGGCGAAATAACAGGTCTTAGGCAATTTATCATCCGTCGCTTCTGCATTCTTGGTTTATATTTGCTATAAATTTAACCACATAATTGTAAGCAATTTGATATATTTCTTTACACAAGAAAGCTTATCTGGCGCTTATTTAGATATTAAGTATTAAACGTTTGGTGAGAGTGGAGACACCTACTAGGAACCTTTATGAACATTTTTATCAATCTTGGATTTATCATTGATATAGAGGCCAGTGATAAAAGATGCGACTGTTTTCAAGCTTTCAAGCTTTTTGTGTTTATGATTTTTTATCTTATTGTTTTAATGCCAATAGGTCACTCCCATGTCGTAAGCCTGAACAAGTTCAATTCTTACCTCTTTCAGTTTCTTTTAGAGAATATCGACTTCGATGACAGGTACCTAACGTAATTCGAGTCTTAGTACATTTGGTTCCTTTTAGCTTTCTATGGGGCAGTGTATTTTTTAAAGCGAGTAAAGCTACATACCAGCAGACAATGGTTATGAGACACGGCTGCCAATTATAGATATTAATGACGTCGAGCAGGAATTTAGAAAGATAACTGCTAGTATACTGTATGCTTAAATTAGAGAAATATTGTATTATTGTAACTAAACATGATCGAAAAATATGGCTTAAGAAAAAAAAATATTTTCTCATGCAACATAAAGTAAAGGACAAAAAGTTATATAATATACAAAAAATTGTAACCAAAACCCGAATATGCCACGCAATATTTTTAACGCAGTTATTATTACATTAGTACGGAATTTACGAAACACACTAAAGCCTTTGAATGCTACAGACAAGCGCATAATACTTGGCGAGTGGAAAAAAATATTTTGTTAGGGGATTCGTAGTAATAAATTTATATAAGCAATGATAAGTTCGTGACCGGCCTCCACTTCTTCTTTTTTCTTGTATCAAGCACAAGACGAAGTGTTTGACTAAGCTTTCAGTTCATTATAGATTTTTATATCGCGTGCATAAAGTACTACAGTTGTTGTCCAAAGCATTTTATTGATATTTAAATTATACATTCAATATCTTTCATAGTTTATGCTCAAGTGTTATTATTCTGTTACCGTATAAGAGGGTTTGCCAGTCTTTACAATTAGTCAACAATAAACTATGCTTAAATACTTAAAAACAGTTAGTCAACTGCCTCGTTGGTCAAGTGTTTTTCAGTACAGTTGCGATTGAAAGGTACCGGTTTTAAATCTCGGGTCGTGTATTAATGGATTTTTATAACAAGGATTTATAATACTTAGTAGAAGCTGAGAGTCTGGATCTGTACCTGGTATGGAATATACACACCATCTATTCCATTGTGGGATGTAAAGATACTTGGTGAGATGTGGGAGTATATTATACTTTTCTGCCTACCTCTTCTGGGCTTACAGACGTGATGATACTATGTTACGTAGCTAACTATAAACGGACAAACAAATAGATATGGCTTGAGGTTATACATACTTTGTTCATATTGTCTTAAATATGCAAAACATAGATTTCCTCTGGGGTTGTTTAAGAATGTATATTATATCTATACATATGATCAGTAATAAGGAAACAACATACGTTTATTTTGAAACTACTTGCACCAAGATCGTGGGGAATACATTGAAATTTTTACACTTTAAGAATTTAAATTATATACTGCTTTAATCATTCTGTCACTTCAACGGGCTAGTACTTTGCGCTATGTCGGTCACTCTGTTTTTGTTAAATAAACTGTTCAATTGTAGAATGATTATCATGACCAAATACGCGTTAGCAGATTTCACACGCCTTAGAGAAGATGATATAGAACTCTAAGGCGAATTTCCTTACGAAACTTTCCATCAACATGATAGAAAGTGATGCTAAGAATATGAATATAGAAGCATGATAGAAAGATGCTAAGTATTGCGTAAGAAAGAGTTTTGTACCTGAACCCGGATTCCCCGGAATGAGAAGCGGAAATACAAATTTCACAATAGCGCAAAATCGCAATGCAATCGTTTGCGACTCTTACCGCTGTCAAAAGTTTTGCGGCTTTTGCGACCAGAACTTTTCCGGTTTTCGTGTACTCGGGAAGTTCTTAAACGAATTAGTAACTAAGACAATATAGAACTGACTAGTTTATTGCTATACCGCTACAAATCTAATTTATGTAGTTTCGAATTGAATCGCTATTGGCTAGAGTTTTTCTGGATAAACTAATTTTGCGAAGTGTTATCATCCTTAATTTTTTCTCGAGTCCGAATTCTTAGTCGCTTCTCTAAAAACAGGTTCACTTTGAGGCACTTATTGCTGATAATCTGCAAAATGCAGTCTTGTTACGTGACACGCGAGCTGATGTATCAACTTAGTCCATGACTACAACAAAATTAAATCGTCAAAGACCCAAGGATTATTATAACTTTGGCTAATACAGGAACGTAAGTTAGTTCAACGATAAATGTATAATTTAAAATATTAAGTAACCCGAGGAGCTATTCTGTTTGTTGCTCTTATCACTCTTCCTCCATCGTATTCATCTATCAATCAGTTATCATGGATGTACAAGATGTGGAATAAAATAAAAACAAACCGTTAGAAAGTTTCTCCTTGCATGATGGCAACGCACTCACATTTTTTTAGGGTGTTATAAATATGTTAATTATGAGTTTATTATGTTTATTACTAACATTTACGCAAGGAAGTCAAAATTCAAGCGGCCGAGCTATAAGTTTCACATTAAATAATCCATTAAATATAGAATATCCAGAATATGCCAGCCGAAAGAAAAAGAAAGAGGGACAGAGGTGTCATGAAGGGCACAGTTGACCCATTAGACAATCCATGACCACGTGTACTTTGCCAGGAAGAAGAAGAAGAAGAAGAATACATGTTCGTAGATGGCGGTGACCCAATATAATCACATGGCTTGTATATCGTCAGTTTAAAGTAGTAAAACACATTGTCAAATTAATAATAATAACAATATTCTTCATTGTATACCAAAATATGTAAAACAAAAAGCTATTGAAAAAAATAAGCGTACAAAAAGCGGTATTATCGCTAACTAGAAGTCATCAATCTCTTTCAGGCAATTTTTTGACGAAATAGCTAAATAAATGTAATTACCCAAGTATATTTATATGATTTATTTATTTTCATTTACATTGTTCAGTACAAAAATCCTAAGCACCTTATCTGCTATGAAATGCAAGGTCCTAAGATAGTTTCACGTTCATCAATATTTGTTCAATTTAATCGAAGTACGTTAAAGATTTGATCTTATTATGTCTAACATGCAAACTTTACTGACGCACTTACGGGTTAAGCTTGGAACTTTTCATTCCAATCACTCGTCCCAACTCTGTAGGTTTTTTGACATGAAGTTAATTGATCATAGCCTTTCCTCATTAATCCTCTTGTTCTCCCAACTCCCTCGCTACTAAGTCATGAATAAAAGAATCCCAAAAGTTCCACTCTTGTAAAATGTCCGGCTTTCACAACGAACCTCTTTTATAAGGGTTTCGAATCGAACGGTAAAAAAATCCGGATTTCTGCAATACTGAAGTAAACAATATATGTATATATGCAGTTAAAAGATATCGGTACAAGATTGTAGAGTTTTTCATTTATTCTTGTGTATTACCTTGTACTATGCAATATGTAAGGGTATACCCACCTCATCAACCCTTGGTGATTTATATTGGATGCGATTCCCAATAGTATGAGAAATATTTAGGTATATCCTATCTATATTCTGTCATTTTGAGTATAGAATATTTGTCTTTCTCCTTCTTCACTGTTGCAGCGTGTGACATATTCTTAATCATAAATATTAATTAACATTAGTACAATTTTACTCTGAATAATATTTGTCGGAGCGCCAACGCACATATTGCGTAGCTAAGCGTATATTGTATGAACGCCATCTATGCATTGCTAGAGGAACTATGTAAATTTATAGTTGATTTGACAAGTAAACATTTGGGAACGTCAAGTAATAACTTGTGGATGATTAGTGATGTTATCACTGAGTAGAAGCAGCACTAAGTGGTGGCAGCATTGAGCGATGGGCATGAAATCCACGTTGGACGGTGGTGGACATTTTGGTTTCGGCAGTGAGGAGGACGTTTGCCACTCCGCACTAAACTTCCCGCGTTCCTAGATCTGTAATATCTTAGACAGATCTTAGGCACTATTTTGTATCTGTTTCGTTGTATTTTCTGCCATATCTTAGGCATCTTTGATTATTTTTGTATCTGTCATTCTGTTTATTAAAAGAGTTAACGAAGGTTTTGTGTGTTATTTTTGATGTCTAGACCTACCGATGACAAACTCCCTGTTATATTAGTCATATCCGACATATTTAATTAATATCACTATCACATAATAAATTCTTAGTAACATTTCAGAAACATTTACCTGTTCGTCATCATTGGTCAGTGATTTGTCCATTAATTAACACTGAAATAGCAAGAAAATGGAATCCAGCATATTACCAGCTCAACTTTTGGAAGTTTTTATAAATCATTATTTATGGATACCTTATGCTAATTTCAAATGATTTTAACATTTTGACGCTATTTTAAGTCAAGCGTATCGAGTATAGATGGTGATCAAGTCGGCAATTAAGGCCATCTGCCTACAGACGTGACTGCGCGCTAATTATCAGGCTGGGGCCGGAATATTTTAGTTTATAATTATAAAGGGTTATTGTTTGACTTCTTAAAGAATGTTCTCGATAACGTCGCGTTGGGGGTTATTTGTAATATAAGTATATTTTTAACAATTATGAAAAGAAAAACGTAAAGCCGATGTAAAGAAATTCGAATGCACATCGCGTTCAAACTTGTTTGTACGCATGGAATTATAATATATATAGACATGTATGTATTAAAATCAGGGTAGGTACTATTGGGTTTTCTTATTTGAAATATCCGCTAGTAATTTGGATACTGGATTTGTGATGCGAGTTGTGGATTCGATTCGGCCCAAGGTTTACCAAATATCTGTGTGTCGAGCATAAGTATTTATTACTTCATCTACGTTATATTATCAGCATATTATAACTATGTATTCAGTAAGTCAAATAGTGAACGGATATAGGCTGATGATGGTGTAATATCCTGTAACCGTTGCAAGGTTTTTAAATAGCTAAAGGCATGGAAAATAAGCAGCTGGTAAGTGGTTATCATCGCTTGTAGATATGTAGAATACTATTGGGTTACAGATGTAATGCCTGTTTATTTGATGAGCTATCCGTGATCCTTACACAAGTGGATTGAACATTCAGGAAAGAAAGTTGGTCAAAATGCGGTATTAATATTGGACCCATGAACATTACGAATACCTTTACATTTATATTACGTACTTTGTTAAACTTATTAATATCTTTATATGTCATCGCTTGCACTGTTTTGTATAATCGAGATGAATTTTATGCAAGTCATTGCCATATTTCTCCAGCGCGCCTGTCTGTCTAAACGCATAAGTATCATACTCCATTACACGGCGTTTTTGTAAAGTGTGTGCGCTGAATATCGAATATGTTTAATAGTATAAAAATGTTTTCAATGACGCAATCGTTTAAACTGACTACAGATTATCGATAATCTTGTTTGTTTACTTTGTATTTAAAATAACATTATTATATCATCTATCACACACAATATTGCATACCAATAACATCATCCCTGTATTTTCTTGAACTAATTAGGGGATAGTAGTACCCTTAAAGAACTAACAGGATATGTTATTACCACCGGTATTAACTCGTGAAATATTGCTATTGTTATTATTGACGATACAGTATGGCTCGCCACGAAACGTCGAAAGCAGTTCATTGAAGTTTACCACATATTCACTTTTAATATATATATAAACTAAAATGATTTATGTAGTACGTAAGTAATAAATCATCGTGTCTAAGTAAGTGCTTTGCCACGAAAATTAATCTTGCCTTGGTTAAAGACGGCGTCCCGAGGATTCGTACTAAGTTCTTACTTAGAACACCTGCTATGTATTAATCTCTAGTTCCGCTATCATTGAAGATTTTTAAGTCCAGAAAAATTTTGAGAAAAATGTAACATACTACTAATAACGATAAATGATTTAGTTTCATTTATAATTAGATTTTCATTATATTTAGATTTCATTTATAATGTTCATTCATTACATAAATTAGAATGTAAAACGGTACCAGGCTAATACCTTAACGTATCTGATGATGATATCAATAAGAGTATTATTAATATGCTAATATTACTCTATATCTATTCTAAATGTACCTTTATGACAGAATTTAGTAGGTCGTGTTCCAGACGGAGTGACATCAAATAGGAGAGTTCTATGACCAGCGTAGGCATGATGGATTGATCGAGGTTCTAAGTAAGTTTGCTCAAACATATTGCTTCAGATAATGAATATCTTCTTAGTATATAACAAAATCTGAAGGCCGGATAAAGGTCATAAGACCTTGTTAAAGAGCTTCGGGCAAATTATTGGTCGAAAAAGTTTACTTATTTTTTATTCCAAAAATAAAAAAAAAACGTCACAAAGTTGTTACGTACATTGTAACCTTGTATCGTTATATAGCTTTATTCATTCGTTCTTCATTGCTAACCAACAGTAAGGTTACAAAAGGCGTACTTAATGCCTGACGACATTCTTTACACCATTCAAGCCAGGATGATGTTGAGAATATGAAATAAGCTCAACAAACCCATTAGCAATATAATCCATTATATTTATGTAGATGCTGTATATATATTACTTACAGTATACATATAAGGATACATATATCACAATATATATGCAAATAAATCTAATACAGTATATTTTGCATGTATAAAGCTATCTTTATATGGTTGGTATATGAGGTATATGAGGTATATGAGGTTGGTATATGAGGTATGTGCAAACCCTATGGTTTGCACATACCTCATATACCAACATAATGTCAAACTTCCTTTTTTCTGCAAAACAACTTGAAGTACTGTTGATATCAACCCTTCTATCGTTCCCACTGCTCGTTAATGGGTCTCCTCTCAGAATGAGAGGGTTAAGGCCGTAGTCGCGTACTGTTCATAATATAGTATTTGAGGTGGTTGAGGATTTAGCCGGTGGAATAAAGATGGAAATTGTTTGTTATGTCAAAGCAAATAGTTTACAGGTACCTTTATATCTGAGGGTATAGAAGCAGTTCCTCCTGTGTTTTATTTGTACCACTTGATCTTAATGACATCGATATTTGAAAGCAACTGAAGTGATCTTCGAAACAATGACACAATTGTGAAATATACACTAAATTTTCACAATACATTATCATTTTTCGTTATCTATAGTATCATTATTTGTTTAAAACTTATGAGCTTTTCAGTTTTGTGTTCTTGAACGCAGAAAAGTAAAGTAGTAGTAGAACAGTAGAAGTAGAGTAGTAGTAGAACATTGATAAAAATTAACGTAACGGTAATAACTTTGATTTCGTTCAAATCGATTTCTTGTTGTTGGAAATATTCCGTACATAAAACGGATATTCCCTCAGTAGAACATTTGAATATTGGAGTTTTCTTTTACACCAAAAATTTGTAATAACAAATAAATATTTCTAAGTATTTAGCTCACAAAAGCTATTATAATTTTGTTCATTTCAGTACTCCAGAGCGCAATATAGACACGATAAAAATTTAGGTGCAGTTCATATACTACGAGCACGTGTACAGAAATGAGAAGTATGCAAAGTGAAATTTTACTCAAAATATAGTACAAGTGAACGCTGGATTACAATTGAGACATATTCACAGTTGATGAAAAGAAAAGGTTATATCGGTTCAATGCTCATATTATTATGTTTTTATTATAACATACATTCACAATTTATAACCACGCCTGCATTCCTCGATGAGATAGGCAGAGGCACTATGGAATATTGGGTGCGCCTATTGCGTTAGGTACGCTGGGCACAAATACAGACTGAGCCCTTGCTAAGAATCTCAAGTCAGAAAATTCCAACAGTATTCGAGCCGTGGATGGAAAATGAGAACTCTTAATCAGCAATCTCGCTGCCACCACCCGATCAACGAGGCTGAAGAGAAAACTAACAAAATTGTTATATTAAAACGTTAAGATTCTTTGTGCACTTGTGGCTTTGTGGCTTGAAGACATGCACTCACGAAGAATGTTTTCAAGCCAGAGGTGGGCAGACATTACATTAGACGAATTTTTTTAATATATATTCACAGTTATGTTCTCATGTAAGTGACAATGATGTCTTTTATGAGAATAAAATTCTTTAAACCCAACCTATTACCTACCAGGTGCTAAATGTTTCTGTCCTTGCAAAGCTGACGTGCCTTTTGTACATTCATTACTTCTAAACATACACATACAAAACAAAATTGTTAATGGTTCTTAAAAAGGATTTGCGCGTAGCTCGGGCGCCATAAGACTTTTTTAATTGGAAAACTTCGTGAAGGTGCGGCGGTTTTTATCTCCTTTTGACATTTATTTAACAACAACTTAATTATTTAAAACACCACCCGTGGACATATTTTATCGACGAAGATATAAAATTATTTTTTGAATATTTCAGTGATGTTAGATTTTAATATTTATAAAGGTTTCGTTCAAACCGTGTCCGAAAAACACTCGTACACGAGTACTTTAGTTATTTTTATTTTTTTTGAAGCTTTTATTTAACTTGACATGTGCGTATGTAAGTAACATATACATTCGAATCTATCTAATCATAATTCAACTAATTTTTAATGTCCAAATAAGCCGAAGTTTATGTATACGCGTTTAGGTTGGATGTCAATAAATGCTTGTCTAAGTGACGTAACCTTATATCTTTTACGGTATGAGTCTCACACTTTACGGTATGAGTATTAAATGAAAGGGTCTGTTGAGGAGAATAGGAAAAATAAGATGACGTCATTCGAAATCTAAAATGGCGGATTGATTACAAGCTTTTCCAAGTTTTGCAAACGATTTTTCAACTATTATTAAACTGAATGAGCTGTACTTTGGCATATTCTTGTATGTTCGGTGACAATGCAATATTATATACAAATGAGTGTTCCCACGTTTCACCGCATACGATTAAGTTCCACTATGTAATAGGGAATTGATTATGGCAACACACCTGGCACAAATGTAAACACCAAGCCACTACTAGAAAATGTAAAATAGAAAAGACCTATCGCGCACGATCTGGGATTTGAATTCAGAACGCAGGAGTTTATCTGACATAAAATTATTATTTGTGGGGGTCTGTATATGTGCCCAGTATATGGCAACATGTTCACCGACAGATAATAAAAGACGCGCCCAGTTTCTGACGGTGTACCAGCTAAAAGCGGCAGTGAAGTCTCGGTGTTAGGGTTCAACGGATTAAAAGTAGTGTTCATTGCAATAATTTGTTATAGTTTTTTAAAGGACCGAACGACATTCGACAAATTAATTTAGACATACAGCATTTGTTATATGAACAACAGTCTTTGATGCTCGACGCGAAAGGCTCTCGACTTTTGGCAACAAGACAAAGTTCTCCTATTTGATTCTATCTTTTAGTTAACATTTAAAGGAAATGAATTATCAGTAAACAATTCTATCTATAAAATAATCAAAGAACGTTTAACAATCGACACGAAACACATTCATTTTAGAGTTGACAGTGTATACAGCTCGACACGAAACACGCCCGACTTCGAACGACACGCCAAGTTTGGGACGTCATTCGGGTGATATTAAATTAAATTTTTAGCTAGAGCGTTGTGTTCAAGAATTTCAATATGGCCCAGCCACAGAAGCCGCAACTATTTGTACAGAACCCCTTTTGGCGCAAGCTTGTATTCCATTATCCGGGAATTACCGAAAGTTTGGTGACATATTGTGTTTAAGATCATGCTTTGATTTTAACGTGTGCCACTCCAACACGGGTAGTGTTAATGACTTTGATGCTTGTTGAAGTTTCACTTACTATTGTTTAAGTAAGTGATTTTACTTTCTGGGTTATTATCTATTCATCATCATCATCAGTCAGTCTATTCCCGTCCACTGTTGGACATAAGCCTCTCCAATAGCACGACACTGAGCCACTTTGCCACTTTGCCATTATTTTTTTATTATCCGATATAATCATATATAATATACTAAGCGAAATGATTTTGGATTGCTTACATGTTCAGTCAAAAGCGTTATTATCGAATATCTACCTACTCTATAGTTGATGATCACTTTACAAAGGTACCGTTACTACCGTAGGATATAAATTTAAAAGTGCCGGATGTTTTTTTTTTAAATCGAACGCCCAAGGCACACTCGTTAAGTACGCAAAGCGGAATATTAATGAAGAGCGACGAACACAATGCAACTTTCGAACGTCGCGTGCCGGAGAATCGGGTGTCCCCTGAAAAATTTTTCAGTCCATTTCACAGTTTTACTTATGCAAATAAGTTTCGAGGGTCGGTGCGACGGCCGGCGGGTGCGCGCGATGAAAGCGTCTGTTCCTCGGACACTTTACTATAGAGAAGATTAACACTACTTTAGTTTCGTTATTTTATACTTTTCTCTACCAGCTCTAGTAACAGTCACCTAAGCATCTGACACGGAAGTATTCAATTCTGAATTTGGCAGAGCTTGTGTTATAGGCGACCATTTGATCATATAATTTTATGTCCACGCACATATGACATACGCCAATCGCATTTATTAGATGGGAATTCAACAACCAATCTTCAGCTCAGTAGTTACGGCAGCTTATCAGTAAACAATAGATTACGTGTTAATGAAATTACATTGAAAAGAGCAATTTTTAATATTGTTTCATATACTGCTCCACAGTGAAACGCGGCAATTCAATAAAAATGCCCAAAAAGTGATATTTAATTATAATTATAGGTTTTATAAATTTGTCGGACTAATTGGCGTGACGTACATTATAATCCAGTTCTACTATTGGATTGAGGATAGGAATTTAAATCACATTAGATATTATTTTAAGCTATATATTTTGTGTTTTTCTGGCCATACACTGAAATTAAGATAAAATATAGTTCCCGGCGAGCGGTCTCGAGTGTATATAAAAATTAAAATGAGAACGAGTCTCCACGCGTTTCTCTGTTTCTTGAATGTCAACTTTTCACAGATGCGACTGAATCAAGTCCTCTAATGACGTAGACACGACATTTTCATACCGTGTACCTATACCGTGTACATACTTCTTTAAATCTTATTATCTCGACGTTGCCTTTCGAAAATACCTTTATGATGACTTTAACTGTTTATGAAGTGACGTT
Organism: Mysoria ambigua; assembly: GCA_018245875.1. Taxonomy (NCBI): domain Eukaryota; kingdom Metazoa; phylum Arthropoda; class Insecta; order Lepidoptera; family Hesperiidae; genus Mysoria; species Mysoria ambigua. Next base: position 18,232 of record DWEI01000769.1, read on the forward strand.
AATTTTCAAGTAATTGTTCCTCTAATATTTAATATGTTCCTCTAATAATTAATAATTCTATTAACAATTTGTACTAACAGTGCTAACAGATTGATTCGTACAGTTTGGTTCGGGGCTGGTTGAACGCATTCTGATAGCAGTCGCCATTGGTTCCTGCTGGTTGTTTTTAGTTATAATCTTCAGTTATATTGTTATTAGTCGTCGTTACTGCCTCGTTGGATGTATCGGTTGCAAACGTGACTGGTTCGAATCACGGGTCGATCATTATTGATTTATTATAATCTAGATTCTTTACTAGTGGCTAGGAGCATCTTTTTCTCTATTAGTGGCTTTATTTAACTATATCCCTATTGGATTATATGTATTTAATAACTGAACTTTTATTACCTGTTTTGGAATTGCAACTTAGACTTGATTGTTACAGAACTTGAGAATTCCAATCTCTATGAATGTCGCTTCACTTCAAGTAGATTAATTGAACCAGTAGAAGACGCGTTTACTTCACTATCCCATATAATGACTTCAAAATGTTTATGTAGTTGCATTTGTTGTTGAATTTATTTTATGGAAATACAGAAAACTTTGACCCGTGGTGAATGCGAATATACATGTATTTTTTTTTTGATATTCATTCACACAAATTAAACAAAAATTAAAACTGAATGATGGCATGATGGTAATGCATGTATAAGATGGGAGAGACCTCGGCTACGGGGCATGTATTGACAGGATCGGAGAGCGATTTAAAAGTTTGGATGGTTAACAAGCAAGAGGGCGCAGATATAGTGGTAGTTATGCACACAACACCAATATCCGACGTCTGTCTTAAGAAACTGTTCGTTGTTCGCGAACGAACTAGACGGCGGAAGTGGGAAGTTGCGCGCGGTTTTTGAATTTTCCAACTGAAGTTTTGGAAATGAATCGCGATTTACAATTCCACGAGTATTTTCGCGGCTGTTACTTATTTATCGTACGATAATATTTTTGTCCCATTTAACATTTAAGTATCTTTTGCGATACATTTAAGTATCTTTTGCGACACATTTAAGTATCTTTTGCGATACTGTTATAGCTGAACCGATTCTTATAAAACGCCAACATTGTTAGGAGTATTTAGGGAGGACTTAGATATATTTTTAAGGTTTTGTAACCATTTCCATATCTTTATTGTAGCCTCGTTGCGATAAGCCAGATTTCATGGAGAAAAATGTAGGATATCTTTATAAGTGCTAGGGTTAT
>DWEI01000770.1:0-19469 GCA_018245875.1 Mysoria ambigua
TCTGCGACTGCCGCCACTGGCTGCTCGTACTCTTCGTACTAGCGAAACCGTGACTTAATGCAATTGGTCGTAAACCTGTTATATGCGTGTGATTTTTTTAGCACCTTACGTGTATGTCAACGTTTATTTTCGACACGGCATTCTTACAACTCCGTGGTATTAATCGTTGCAGACATAATCAATACTCTGTACGATTTACGTATTAAGTATTAAGCTTAGTGTAATTTTTGGATTGTTCTCGAAATATTGGATACTGTGAAACAAATACTTTTACTTATTAGTTTTTTTGTAACACTCGTTTTCTTCTAAAGCTTCTATTCCCGTTTTCATTTGATATCGTTACACGCTTCTTATACTTGATGAGTTTTGTCTCTGTATCCGCAGTATGGATTTTTCTTATGAGATGTACACTACAGATATTTCGTAACAGATGTATACTAAGGTACCTACGTATATGTACAGACGCTTAGCTTGTTTTTTGGTTTGGGTTTGCGACTAGTAGGAAGTTTATATCGTATTATAATAGAACCATTACGCAATTACACGCTAAGTATAAGAGTTATTAAGTTTTTTAGAATCATTATGGTAAAGTTTTATATCTTTAAGGCTATGTTATTAATTTTTGAAATTACACTTCTTTGGGCGCGTTAGGATATTATGATGATAATAAAATTTTACATTGCACGCGCACACATAGCTAGTCAATATTTTAGTTTTTTCTATGTTTAGTGTCATTTTCGCTATAAACATAGGATAACGCGATGGATAACTTTTTTTAGAAAGATTTTTATCTTGTTACGTCCAAGAGGTATAACTTCTAACATGCATACATAAGTACTCACACACGTTTTTATTGTGGTACATTCAGTAGCTCTGAAAATATTAAGCTATTTTTATACCCTTAACTCAATTTATGACATATTTAACTAGAACCGATTGTGTTCTTCGTTTAAAATAGATGCTTGGAATATACAATTATATCTGTACACGTATTAAATATTTTTATTAGGGCTTCATTTTTAACGTTTCCCACATAAAACTTGTTGTTGTTAATTTCTTGACATTATTCCTGCCGTTCTTGCATATTTTATAGCAATGTATTTGTAAAGCTTTTGTTAAATTCATTTTAAGTCTATTGGTTCCGATTTTACCTTTATTTTCCTCCACTGTTCCAGAAAATTGGAATTCAGATTTCTCTGTAATCCACTTCTAACTTTACGAAAGTTTTAAAGCTAATTATTATCATTCGTAAAATAGTCAAAGATAAACGTCGTTTTTTTCTGGTTTGATTGTATTTTATTTAATTACTTTTTAATATTAACTCATAAATTAATTGATTTCATAAATATTTATTTACTTACATAAATCATTTTAGTACAATATTACATGAATATTTTATTACAACCAGACACAGAACAAATACGCTCATCTCACAAATATTTCATCTAGGTGGCAATCGAACCGACGAAGCCCAGCGTAACAGTCAGGTTCACAAACCATTGCGCCAACCGTCCAGTCAGTTACAAAAACTAAAAACTATAAGCTGCTTCCAATTATGGATTGTGTATCTTTATTTTGAATTCGCTGATTCACATTCTACGTCACTATATGTATACGTACATGTCGATTTGATTGCAAATTTCAAAATATTCACTGTCATTATTATGTGATAATTGTTTTAAATTAAATATGTTATTAATAAATTAAATTATATATGTTATTTTAAAATATTCAATATACAAATCATATAGCTGTTCGAATTTGTATATTTAAGAAAATATTTGTGAATGCGTTTATTTCTGTGTAGCCGTTGTCCTTGTCGTCTTAAATTCATGACACCTGAATAAATATCAAACGTGACTGTAATATATGTATGCTTTCCATCCACCCTTCGTATAACCTTGAATTTGCTGCATAAGTGTCTTACAATGTAGGAATTTCACACACCTCTACAAAGCATTTTTTTTATTCTTTCTATAGTACTTTTAAAAATACATAACAGACTTTGCAAACTGTAGTTTTGTTCTTTTAAACAGCTCAAAATTAAATATGTAATATAAATAAATAAATTGAGCGCGTGTTTACCCGGCACTGCTATAAATACATTCACGTGACATTTATATAGCCTTGTGTCTAAATAGTTTCAATATTATATTGACATGTTGAAGTGTGATTCTCGTTACAACTAAACTGGTTTATTACTGTAAATTGTAAAATCTTTAATACAATTTGAACAGTGAATTATATAAAGAAAATTCAAGCGAAAGTTGCATAAAGTATTTCCTTTTTCTGGTGTATTGCCGAAGCGTTATAGGTGTACGTACATCTTTCAAGAATGGTGCAATGTTATCGTTTATATTACCTTAGGCATACCTACACCCCGTTATGCTTATAAATATGTCTGATTGAAAAGTTAATAATATGAAAGGAAGCAAACAATAAAGAAAAATTCCTAACCTGTCAAATGTGGTTATTTATAATACTAATTGTCGATATTTTTTCTCTGAGAGTAGGTGCTATCAGCATAATACTTCCTTAATTATTTATCTACGGTATATCTTTAGACGAGCGTAATAAATAAGGAAACAAAACAAGTTGAGATTTTGGACATGTCTAGTTTCAAAATAGGGTTGACACTGTTGGAAATCTGCATAGCTGTCAAAAAAAATATGAAAATTCTGTTTAATTATAGTACCTAATGATATTTGTCTGCTCATCGTACTGTATCAGCTAAATATTTGTAAGAATATGGCTTGGTTATGGTTTGAATTCATTCGCGGTCATATTGTACCGACTTATCTCCATTAGGTCCATAAAATGCATAGAGAATATTCAAAGGGATGATTGATTGCCAATAGTATTCTGTCATTCTTTCAAGGCTACAAAATCATCATCATCAACCTTTTTAGGTTATTCCTGGACATAGGCCTCACCTGAAGGGTATTTGCCCATACTCTCCACGCCGGCTGTGATGATAATCACAGAACACGGATTCCGCACCGCTTACGCTTCTGCCCGTTCGCGGTTAGGGCATGTTAACGTGCCTGACCTGTACTACACCGCTATCAGACAGCGCCGGGTTAAGTCGCCTCTTACGACACCGGTATAAGACACTGGTATACCGGCATATAGAGTCGAGGGTTGTATTCAAAATACCTGATTGCAAAATTAATATTTGTATTTGATTTACAAATTTAAAGCTTACATCCCTAGACGATTGTACCGATATTATCTTATTTTTATCACAGCTCCAATAAATCAGTTACAAGTGGACTTCGGAAGTGGAAGTATTGACCTCTGAGCACTCCGGAGCAGCCTTCACCGTCTCGGCATAGCGGAGTGCTTGCTCCGCCTCTGCTTCGAGCGTTTAATAGACGTACTGTCGCGCACAACATTAGCTGACTTGATATTTTCTACGCTTGTAGACACAGATTATATATTCATGTGATATAAAAGTCGGTGATTTTATACAATTCTGCCGTTGACGAGCTTATAGCGGTGGCAGCGGCGAAATTATACAATAAACACAATCTGTTAAAACTTTTGTTTATTCTTAAGACGCACCCCGTATATGGATTAGTTTTATACATATATATGTATGTGTGAAATGATTGGACTGTGTATATGTAAAGCCTAATAAATAAAAAAATATTGTTATAACACCTTAACATTTTTTTATCAAATACATTGCGTGAATGTTGAGTTGAATTGACGAATTCCATTATCGCTTATCTAATGTTATCTGCCGTACCTGTTGGGGCAGGGCGTGATATTTATGCCACCTTTATCATTTCTCACTATCTCTATCGTTATCGAGGTATTTTCACACAATTTCTTTTAATCATACCGAATTTTATACATATTTATGACAAGCATGTTCAGAATATCTTATAACTCCAAATCGCTTAAGCCGTAGAAAGGGTGCGAAGATATTCATTACCTATGTACTTATGTAGTTATAATTTGCAGTGGACTGACGATACGGGCTGATGATGATAATAACACTTGTCTATCCACTATTACATTGCCGTCGTATTACGACTTCCATTGAGTTGTATGTATATTTCCATGTAGGACGAACTTTTTATCTGCATCGATTGTGACATTCATTTTATTTTTTATTTACGAGATATAACCTAACAAAATACATGTTTACTATCGATAGTTAAATCAATTAAATGAGTTTATCTACTGTTACGAGGAATGGACTAATGACTAATTTGGAAGTCGCAAACACTAGACAGTTTATTTATGTAAATTTTCTTATCTTAATCACTATAGTGCTTCTCTTATGTATATATTTACAATTAAATTATGTACATTCATATTATATAAAATTCAAAATTTTGCAATATTTTGTTAGCCTTGTCTTCCGCATTTTACGCTTGGCATTCAATGTTTATCATGTTTTTTTTTCATTCGCCGAGTGAACTACACTTGTCTGTCTACCACGCTAACTCATCACGTGTCAGCAGATTACACCCGTCCTAGGGCACACCCGAACAACACTCGTAAGGAGTTTAGGTTTCTTAAAAATGTTTTCCTTTAACTTTACAACGATTTAGCATTGATCGCTTTGTCTTCACTTTGTAATATTATAACTTTATTTCTTTCCATAGTTGTTGTATGAAAACGTGACATAATCTTAATATTACGATAAGGAATGTGAATATTCGAATTCGTACAGAATGTTACTTTACCTTTCAAGGTTAAACTTAAATACCTCACGTTTATAGAAATATTATTTTCCTGATATATAAAACTCACGTATTTTTAAATGTTAATAGCATTAACGGATCATTTAATTTAAATTATAAAACTGTTTAAATTAATTTTATTTAATCTGATAAAAACATGTATTTATAAATATTTTTATAGACAATCAATAAATTATACTTATCTGACTATGTACATAGAAAAATGTGACAAAAGAGAATTGGGACATATTCCATACATAATACATGCAGGGACTATGAGTGATTGAGGTTTCAAAGGGGTTAACTGAAATTTAAATTGTAGTAGATCAAACACATTTTCATTTCATTAAAACTATCTCAATTTCAAAATACTCTTAACTTCGAAGAACGTCCAATACGAGTACGTAATTATTATTCTTTGTCGTATTATACACGTCGATAGATAGATAAAACATGTGTTGTGTATACAGATAACCAACAATAAATTTTAGTACACGCTAACCGCGGTATCGCGTTCGTGTTAATTCTTTTGACACCTATTCGTCCTTTAACGTGCATTGTGCTAATCGGCGCGTAACAATTCACAAACATCGCGCTGGCGATGTTCGAAGATATTGATTTCCTCTTTTTTAAAATCTTCGTCAACCCTTCTATTGTTTCACATTTCACAGAATTGAGACCGTAGTTTGTCGCGTTGGCCCAACGCAGGTTGACACTCAACCCTCACCGTGAGGCGTGTGAACCTGTGTGAACGGTACATGTGGAGAATGCTACGACGACATTCCGGTTCCCGATATTTGCTGTTTTAGTAATCAGAATATCAAATTAATCAGAATATCAAAAATTACAAACAAATTTCACATGATTTTGCATCGGGTACTATGGAATGTTTTTTCAAACGTTGAAATGTAAAAATGCGTTATAAAACATTATTAAAATAATACTGGCAATCCTATTCGTTTTTCCTCTCTACATTGTATTATATATTTTTCCTTCGTATACTATTCCATTGTAAACCACGTTATTTTTATTTAATTTTAAATTTAACACATTCAACATGTTATTTATATGATGCAAATAAATATAGGCCTATATGACCGATGTATTAAAATTAACATATTTTGAGCTACACTCACAACGTGGATAGAAAGCTCATATTTTATATTATTCAATGTATTTATATAAAAAATAAAAAACAGGATTGAAAACTTGATTATCATAGTATATCTTCGAAATAGAATTAACACTAAGTTAGTAATATGGAATCAATTCAAAGGAAATGAAAACATTGTATCTTAGTAATCGACGGAGACGCTAAAATAGATCGAGATTTTTGTTCCAAATAGAACAATAAAAAGTACTCGTAATCAACAAAAATACATTCTATTTCTGATCGTATTGTCGCCAAACAACATTCCGACGCTGGAGCGTCGTGATGCAATCCTTTGAATCGTCTCAATCTGTGGATGCAATTGTCTAGATTGAATTTCGTAAAGATTTCACACGTCTGTGTATATTCTAAAGTGTTGGCTAAATTAATATTACAATGGCGAATGTACTGTATTTATTTAAATTAAAAGCCAATAATCTTGTTTCATATGTGATATTTTTACAATAGTGATATTTTCCCGATAATTATCACAGGCAGTTCAATGTATTTCATAAGCCAGTATTTTTTGTATTGCCACACTATGACACGAAGATTTTTTATGACATTCTAAGTTCACTAAACGCCTAATTTGCCCTATGATAATGCAATTTTATCTAAAACTGATCTCAAAAAAGTAGTCCATTCGAGAATTGCTATTGAGTATCTATGCTACATATATCTACTTGGCATGAACCCACAGTAGCTAACTTGCATGTTTATATTTTACTGCTATTTAATTTAAAAAACATTGTTACGCTTTCATATACTGCCACATTGTTCGTGTTGGTTGCTAGTGTGAGGGCTAATCGGGAGGTCCCGGGTTCGATTCCCCTGTCGAACACTAGAAAAAAAATCCTAATTTAGATTTTCTAATGATGGTTCGGAGTCTGGATATGTGCCCGATGCATGGCAATAGGCTCACCACCTATTCCATAGTGGAATGTAAACATAATTGGTGAAACGTAGGAGTGTTCTGCATTCCTCTGCCTACCTCTTCGGGGATTACAGACATCAAATTACGTTACGCACGTACAATCCAACATAAAAATTAATGTGCATAATATGATATGTTTAAAGAGAGCTCAGTTGTCATATAGATGAAAGTTTCTAATACTGCGCAGTAGAGATAAGTGTTAGTGTCGCGCGAAAAGAGAACCATTAGATATTATTATTGGTCTACTAATAATACGTCCACTAGAAATGTTGTCCTCAATGCGAGCCGCCGAGTTCTAATGAAGACGATCGGTTAGGTGCGTGTGGGTATAGTTCCGAGAACTTGAGCGTAATCCAATATTGCAACGACGGTAACGGTGGTGGAATGCCGCAAGGTGCCCGCAAGGAATACGATACTGCATGCGTCCAGGTAGCTAGCTATTGAGCTGTCGTCTGTTGCGACCGTCCCCCGCAGACGATTAACGAGCTCTGGAGCTGTCAGACGCATGCCATTTCCATTTCAAATTCATAGTGTACGGCAGTGATTGAATCGTGAATTATTTATATACACAGTTGGGGTACTATAACCGCTGGCTGTATAGTGCGACTTCGTACTTTCGATACTTTTGAAGTATAATGGACGTGAATAATTCATGTAAATGGCTATGTACGTCTATCAATTAACGCCAAATGAAGTAGGTTTTCTAATTATTTGCGCGTTTTGAGGTCAATGACCGTTAAGAAATAAAGATTATCAAATTGTTCTGCCACATAGAGGCACCTTATGCTTTCATTGTTGATAAAATGTTTAACTGAACATTGTATTCGAATAATATTAAATTTATTTATCTCGTCTGAATATCTGCGTCAATCCAATGCTCCCAAAACTCTAGGAAAGTAAGAGAAGATGCGTGTTATATGTGAAACGTATATTATATTTTTTTTAAAAGGTGAAAAAAACGTAATTTCACGGCTATAATCCAGAAAATAATTCCACGTAATTCCACGGCGGTAATGGCAGAACACTTCCACATTTCACCAGTTACGTTTACGTCCCACAATGGATTAGGTAGTGAGCCATACATGCAGACTCTGAACCACTACCAGAAAATCTACATTACAAAAGTTTTGTAGTGTTCGACCCGGCAATCGGCAGTCGCACTTGCAACCAACACGACCAACGAGGCAGTTATTTTTTTATTATGTTATTAGTCACCTTTGTTCTAAATTTACTAATAATTTATGGCCTCATCTAACAGACTAAACAATGACGTTACTCGCCCCGCTTTTTAAAATCTCCTTCGAGGTACTTCTCACCATTTTAATTTTACATATACATAATGCGTTTGTTTTTTTATATAACAGTTATTACGTCTTTGAAGAGACGAGAAACCTTTTAAATTATTTATCTAGTTAATTTATTACTGCTAAAACTAGCTTTCTATCTGATTTCAAATACATAGCTGGTTTCCGTTTTATTGCAAATAGTTTCAATTCACCGATTGCATAGTATCAAAACTTCGTACGGTACACGTAACACATAATAGTACCTGCATGTTGAGTTGTTTTGCTCGTGAACGCGGAGGTCAGACGAGCACGAGTACGCATCCTAAGCGTACACCTTAGCGGCGGCACCGATCTGTGGCCTCGCCGGCCGTCGCTGGATGCCCGCCGACGGGACGGTTGATCACAATTGCGGATATGTCTCCGTGGAATATTCCCGTGTTTACGAGCGAGTTGATCGTTGGCCACAATAAACTCCCACCCGACTGGGGCTTCGGAGAACCGTTAGGCGTTTGAATGTTACATCGGCGATTCGCAGTCCCAGACGCGTAGTGCTACTTAACCAATGATTGTGGGTTTATGTTTCACCCAAAACCAACCTTAATGTAAAAATATTAGTGCTATATATTTAAAGGGGTTTTTATTTCTATGTAGTTAGAAAAAACTCATAAACCATCGGGAATCTGTAAGTTTTGCGGGTTTCGATATTCTGACTGTGATTTTTTTTTTGTTTAAAATAATGCTTATTTAACACAGATTTACTCCTCCATTGTGCTCACAGAGATTGTTGTCGCAATAGTTTTAAACAATGCACAATAGTTATCTATGAAATATTTCACTTAATTAGACACAAATAAAATTACAAACAATGTACTAATTAAAATATCACCAAGAGGATATTCGTGATAATTGTCAACCGAGTATTCAACTAACATGGTTGTGACACTTTGGTTGGTGGAGGGTATGTTATCATACCGACCATTGAAATGGAACGCAAAGATAGTGAGGTCTGGTCTATGCAACGAGATTATAATACCATTAGTTATATTCGAAACTGAAAAGTATAATTAATGAGCGTAGTGAAATTTATCATTAATGGACGAAGATTGATCGATATTAATCATATGAATATATTGATGTAATTACATGTACTCGTAATAAAATTTGCATGAGAGATAATATCTGAAATATGTCTTTTTTTTTTTCATTTTTCTTTTCTGTGGCTTAAATAATCTTAAATATCAAAAAGGTTTTTTAATTGTTATTTCCTGTGGTCTACACGTGAAGGTGTGTAGTGTAACGAAGTGCTATTAGCATTGCTCGCACTGATTTTCCAAGTTCGTTGTACTCTTTTCATAGATATATTATAGTATTCCATCATTACACTGATATTAATATGATAAAGTTGAATTAAACATCTATTCTCTATATATATTATCTAAAGTTTATGTTATATTCGTTCAAAAGTCCTTAATTATTGTTCTTCTTTAATCGTACACTCGTTTATCATATGAACTGTAGAAATTTGGAAATTTATATCGCTTCTACAATTTATTATTATCCTTAATTAACAACCAAAGGAATATAAATCAGTGATGTTTGCCATGGGTTTATTAATATGAAATATTTACGTCTACCGTATTTTAAAAAATAGCCAACGAGGTAACGTGGCTTTTTTTAAATTACGGACTACTTGACCTACAATTGTAGATATTGGTTTCTCAAATAATACACTTATTGAACAAATGCAAAAACAACGCAATAAACCTGTGTATTTGCGAACTTTAGATTCACACATTTCCATATATATTAAAAATATTATTTTTATCGCTCAATCTTGATGCCTATACGTTATCACAATTTTTTTTCTGCCTACATTCCTTTAAATGATCGCGCGATTCCGATTTTTGCACATAATCCAAAGTGATAAACATATTGCGTACATCTATCATACGTGTGTGTTAAAATTTAAACACGTCGCGTGTCCAACCTTCAATCGCGATTGTCGAGTGCGGCGCGTTATAATCCCCTGATGGAGAACCGTAGGAAAGTTACCGCGAAAACCGACGCCTCGCAGGCGACATCGAGTGCGACGATCAATCACGAGCGATAAAGGTGACAACGCCTTTGATACGGGAACGCTTTGCGCGAAACGATTTCCGACGATATTCCCGATTGGACGCTTCTCGTATGTTGTATTTCGTATAAATAATGCACAATCTGCACTCGGTGCATGGGCGAATTCTTTATAGGCGTCATTCTATGTTTAAAGGTTTACCATAGTACTGATTTAATTTTATTTTATTGTCTATTGTTTTAAAGTCCCGCCAAGTCCTTACGGAGTAGTACGCTCCAAGTGCTAAATATCTATTTTAGAAACGTAAAAACGTTTCTATTTTAGAAGATTTTTTAAATTAAATTAAATGTCACTCCGATACCGAAAAATTGAAACAGGTGTTGAGAATAAATTAATGAAGATGGATATGATTAAATAAATGAAAATTTTCAAGGAAGTAACAATCTGTAATCCAGTGCCTCTGTTATAGAGTGTGTATTGAAGCAAAAAGTAGTGACCGTTTGCATATGCGTCCAAAGTTCTTTGTGAGGTTACTAATGTGTTACTATCTTTGGGGCCTAAACGTTTTTTATATCCTTTAAACGGAAACACAACCTTGCAAGCGTTGTCGCGTTAGAACTTAGAACAGAAGATTCTATATTGTACCTTTAGCTACTACGCTACTGCAGGCGAATCGTGCTAATTATAATACTTTGCAATGCAATAGTAATAATGGTACTAATACCGTCTAGCCTGCAGTCTACATATTTGCGGTCCACTTACGTGAGTTATCATTGCGAGGTTGTATAAATGTTTGCCTATGAAATGAGCCTCTGCGCACGTGTTCAAAATACGCGCTTATCCTCTCCCGAGATTAATTTGTCGGGCGTCGAGCGCTCGCATCACTGTGGCTCTTTTGTATATGTAATGAATGGGTAATGTTTAAACACTCTTGCCGTTGCCACATTCTTGTAATGTTTGATTCTGTCTCATTAAATTCGGCTATGTACGTACGATAGTTTGAGTAACTGTACAGTATGCAAAATAAACAACTATTTGCGCTTTATAAGTGAAATATTTAAAAACGTATAGTTGTTGTCGGGCTTGTTTCTTTAACGTAAGTAGGTAATTGGACAGTTAGTTTTTGTAATTTTTATTGGTTTATTGTGATATATTAACTTATGACATTTTACATTCGGCCTCTTGCTAAAAAGTGTCGTTTATGAATTAATAAATAGATTAACAATCGTCACGTACTGTTAATCAAACAAACAAAACAAAGTTACATATATTATATTAAAGTATATTAAAGCGAGTAACCACCACCATGACCAATGTCGTTAGTATATTAACCGTAATTTATTTCTTATCTATTATATCAGTTATTGTATGTTTTAGTCACGATACCCCTTTATACACACACACACACACACATACATAAACGAACACGTGCGTCGCATATCCACAAAAAAATTGAGATCAAGGCGAATGTTTGTCGAGTCAAGTGTTCAGTGATTCGCTTTGACATTCCCAAACGCGTTTGGGTGTCCCCTGACATTTCTCCCCCTGTTCATGTGTGATATCACTCGCTTAATTTATTAGAACATTAATATATTACATCTATTGGAAATTCTGCCTTATGTCAAACGAGCAGTACTGAAGTAATTGATAATATCAAAATGTACTTCTTTCTAATAGAAGACAAAAATATATATTTGTTGTTAACATGATAGACGTTAACTCGACAGACTGTTGCACTTTCGTGGCTGAACGGAGTTTAATGAAATTCATCATTATAAAATTCATTAAAAACCGTGGGAGAGATTAAAAACGTACAAAAACGTTACTTCACTCCTGTGATCTCCGAAGAGATAGGCAGGGAAATGCATAACACTCCCAAATTTAAAATAAATAACATTCATTAAATTCCGAGGGGAAAAAAATAGACGTAACGTATCGCCAAACCGATATTTTTTTACATCATTAAATTTCAATACAGACGCGGTATTATTTTCGTACTACACTCTCAAGGCGACACCGCCAGACGATTACAGAAAAATATGAAATGTTCTTAAAAATTTTATTACAAGCATTGTTTAAGAACAATGTGATCAAGGTTTTTTGTTCCTTAAGACGAATAATCAATTATGTAAACACTTACTAAAAGTCAGCAAATATGAAGGATATTTTTCAAATGAGGTGAAATTCATTGACTGCCCTAGGCCTTTCTACCTGTATATAATGATGACATACATATTGTATAGGTATACGTAACATCACGTCTTTAACCCCTAAAGATGTAAACAGAGGAAAGCAGACCACTCCCACGTTTCACCACTCACGTCTACGTCACACATTTTATACATTACATACTACATATAATATTACTAAGTATATGAGACACGATACGAAAAATAATGTCTGTGATAATACGTATTAAATATCTGCACATGTACTGTACACGTTTTACTTACATTTTCTATAATATCATCATGCATTATTGTGTCGACGACGTTATTCATTCTCCACTTATCATATTGCGTTATTTCTCAATGACTCACTTTGACGCCGATGCATTCGATATTAATCATTATTAATATCTGTTAGGCACGTGTTTTCAAAATGAGCGTAATTCGATCACGTATTGCAGTAATAACCACGGGGAATTCGTGAGCGCGTGTACTCGTAAATGACGAGCGATGCCAGTGGTTACGGTCACACTGCCGTGGGAATAAATAAATTTCCCGCCGTAAAATTGTATCCTATACTTAACCCGGATGATTAGTTATGATGATATTGTTTTTAAATGTAGAAAAATGAAAGCATAACCATCGAAATAGTCGTACAATGGTGAAAATTCATTCATTTTGAAATCCTAGATATATTGATGTTTACCGGCAATTCTTTTAAATATGAGTGTATTGTTATATTTAATACATTTTAATTCCTGTAATTCCCGAAGAGATAGACAGAGGAATTTGGTACCTACACTCCCACGTTTCACCAGTTACGTTTACGTCCAACTATGAAATAGGTGGTGAGCATATGCCATACACTGGGCATAACACCGCAAATATTCCATTTCCCTTAAAAATAATAGAGGGATACATATTAAATTTTATTAAAAATTTGTACCGATTCCTTAAAATCGGTACAAATGTTTAATATGTAATCGTCATCACCTTCATTCACTCATGTCAGAAAATGTTTTCCTGCTTTACTGTTCCTGAATACAAGAGATTGTGTCAGTCACATTTCGTACAAATAATTTGTTTTCCTCGTAAATATTATTTCTTTGAAATGTAAAATCATTTGTGTACGTCAATATCACAGGTTGTTTTTCTCTTTCAATAATGTACCTATGCTTACTTACTAATCTCTAATGGTAAGTACACTCTCGCCTCGTCACGGTCTCTCATTGCTTCTAAAACAAACTTAATTTCACCCATCACTTTTGTTTTTTATAGTGAAGAGTGCTTGCGTACAACTATTATGATTAGCCGCTGCCGCCCGTGGAGCTTTGCGACCGATCTCAAACAGAACTGTAGGTATTGGGTTGTTAGTATCGGTCACTTTAGGTAGTGTAAGCTTTAATATAGTTAAACTGTTAGTATTAAATGCTAATAGGATTCAATAATTGAAAATGTTATACGTTTGCATACATACATATTGTTTATATACCGTACATACACACGCCCATACATGACGAATAATATTCATGATAATATTTCTCGAAACTTCATTTTATAAAATTCGTTTTAATTTTATCATTTATACGTCATTTTGTTTTTTGTCTTCACTTCGGGAAATATCTTTTTCTATCAGATAAAATAAGGCTTCCATCGAAATCTGTACTTTTTGACGTAATTTTAAATCGAAAGTAGATACTACTTACGCACTCATTATATCGTGTATACCGATCGTACTTCAGCGTATCTGCGTCATTTTTTCCAGAAGCCATTATGGATTTTGTATCAGATTTGCTCACTTAGCTCATGAGTGTCACTGTGAACATAAATGAGTCTCTTTTCAGAAATTAAGTCGATTCCTGTGAAATTGGTACTGATATGTACTTGATATAGGTTTTTTCCAAATCGGTTCTTCGATAATAATTATTGATTACTTTCTTATTCAAATTTTCCAATTATCCGATAATTTTCCTTGTCATTGGTCAATTCTGCACAACACGATGTCCCTTTTAAATAGTTAGCCTACAACATGCCGTGAGAAATATCCTTGATGAAATAATATAATATAGGTAGGTCTTATGAACTGGTTTTTTTTATTTAACAAAGCATTTAATATTTATTCTTAGCATTGTATAGTGTTTTATAAAGTACAAAATATGAAACAACTGATCGTGCTTATTCTCCCACCTCCACAATTGCCTTACTATTCTAGTGATACCACTTTGACATTTGGTTAGTATTTATCATTTAAATACATTTCATATTGATACTTAACGTTTTAAACTAGAGGTGTACCTGTAACGTTATCAGCTGTATAAATAGTTTCAGCCTCAAACAACGGGGCCCCGACGAGGGTTGATAATTATTACATATTTCTGATATTTATGACACTTTTCCATTGACGTACACAAATGATCTCTGAAGGTTCTAAGTGGAAAAGATATAAATAAATAAATAAATTGTCTAAACCTTAAAGTCTATCGTTGCGATAAAAATTCAGCCCTTCTTAGATAATTATCTAAGAAGGGCTGCATTTTTATCGCAACGATAGATAGACTTTAAGGTTTCGACAGTTACAGAAATATCAGAAATATTTAACAATTATTCTCCCTCATCGAAGCCCCATTGTTTGAAGCTGAAACTATTTACACACTTTAAATTATAATTTAAAGTCGTCTCCTCAACTTCGTTGCTATTTGCTGCAGCTCGTGAAGTAGAACTTCGGATAGTTTCGATACGACGTAAGCTGTAACAAAAATTATATGTGAGTTAAGCTTGTTCATAATGTAATCAAATTAAACAGATACCAACTGAGTTTTAGTGAATAAAAGTTTTCATTTTCATTCAATCAAATTTATTCAAAAATTTTAGTGAATAAAAGTCATCAAATCATCTTGATAACAAACAAAAATATTTAAGTAATGTATTTTTCGGATCTTCTAATGTTTTTGTGGTCTACTGTTCAAATATAGGGATAGACAACAGATATAGAGATCCAAAGGAAACTTCGTGAGTTCGGTCACGTAAGCTCTGCCGTCGTGTTGGCCCTTTTTTCTTGTTATTCTAAAAACAATCTTATGTCTTAACTTTCACGATTGAATCTTAAACCCTCCGACGTTAAACTCCACACAATTCAATACAGAATCTGAAATACACGCTATACTTTGGTGTTAAAGTTTAATTTTGAATGTTCAAATTATTCGATATAATGAAATAATAAGGTGTGGCAAAAGTAGTCGTACACCTATTTGGAAAGATTATATTATCAACGCAGATGTAACCAAAGACTACGACACGCTAGTTCCGTATTCCGTGTCACTTCCTGGTTCAATTGTTCGACTGTTGATCGATCGTGAATTAGTTGTATCAATTTGTATGCCATTAACTGTGGTATCTAAATGTGTAGTACTAAATATGGATGCTTCGGATGACAAAAAATATGTTCGTAATAATACGAATGCTAATAATTTACGTCATTGAGCGTGTCATGTGGATTACTTTGAGGAATTTTATTGTTGATACATTGCACTCGTACAATTTTAAGTTATAAACAATCATTTCTAGCTTTTATAAAAAAATGTTCTGATGGAATAGTTACGCATAATATAATTATTGACAAAGATTAAATGTTTACTCTTTACATACACGCCATTAGAAGGTTAAATGTATGTACCAACGTTATGATAGCGCGAGTATTTTTAACACGATTTCTACCACAATCTTTTGTATACATCATTCAACCAGAGGTATCTTTTAGTGTCTTTACATTATTATGCAAGTATTTTTTAAATGCAAATATTTTTTAAATACCAATTTTTTTATATTTGAAACTAAAAACCAATTAGTAGTGTACAAAAAGTAGTAGACTGATAAAAGTACAGGGTTGGCTGGAAGAAAATACCATTAGGCATTAAGTACACAGTTGTATCCCTTAGTTTAAGATGTTACAAAAGAATAAATAAATAACTAAGTCAAAGTTATATCACGTAATATATTGCGAAGGATATTAAATAATATTCTTATTAAACATAATTTGGACGATTATTATAATAAAAGGCAAACGTAAATTAAGAAAATATTATGAATGGTTTTTAAGGTAAATTTTAAAAGGTGTCAAAACGCCACCTTTTGTTAATATCGTTCATTCTTTTTGTATCAGACACTCTAGAATTCTAGCCAGTAAGACATGAAATATGTTACCATTAATGATAATTCATAGTTTTCCTGTTTCCTACTTTTTAAAATTCTCCTGTAACAATAATTTAATAAAAGAATATCATTGTCGGCGCTCCATTCTATCCCCTCCAGTGTCCTTTAAGTTCATTCAATGGCGCCGAACTAGGTACCTACTTGTGTTTAGAACTAATTGTCATTAATTAATCTTACCCGCCGATCTCATGTAATTAAAGAGCGCGTCAAACTGATTTCCACAGCCTTGGTTCGCCAGCTGAGAGGCTATTTTTATTCCACCAGTATTTATTCTTAGCTAGCACATATTGTCTATCTGTTTTGTATTATTGATTTGCCTGTCTGTTGGATCAACATCAATTCACCCTATCAAAAATTAATGTTGACAGCGCACTAGAAACATTTTGAAAATACCCCCTGACTGCCTTATTGATCCATTGGTTCCGAGCGCGACTCACGGTCGAGGGTTCTTCGGTTCAATCCCTGCTCGAGTTAGACTATAGGATTTTTCTAACTTAGGTTTTGTCTTTGAAATGTTTAGTAGTATCACGGAGTTGGGATCTGCGCCCGGTTTATGGCAATACGATCATTACCCATCACCTATTGGATCACCTATTCCATGATGGGACGTAAACGTAACTGATGACACTTGGGAGTGTATTACACTCATCTGTTTACCTCTGGGGGGATTACATATATGATGCTACTTATTATTGTATGAGACTAAAAACATTACTTATAAATATCACATAACTACATACATTCATTATTATAAATTGTTCCTTCAGGTATAAAATTCATCGTTTTATAATAATAGAAAAAAATTCTTCGAATATATTATTTTTCCAACCTCGAACTGCTACAAAATCCAAAAAAGAATCCACTAAAAGCATCGTCCATGAACCAATGACCTATGCTGTCCAAGACCTCGCTCCACATGACACAAGGACGGCCGCTCAGAACGGGGTGAGTGTGCCGCGGAACAGTTCGCACTCCGACACATTTTATTACTATCGCCGCAGATAAATACGTTCGGATATGCAGACCAGATAAGATACGAAAAACAAGATAGCTCTATACATCTACTCGCACAATGGCCGTTACCGTTGCAGTAATGAGGCTTCTTGGACTGTTTATGTTGCCATAACTTTTGTACTTATCGTATTTAGATTGGTCGCAAGAGCAACTGTTGTACAAGAGGTCCAGCGTTTAATATTTGGTTGATTGGTTAAGGATTTAATAATAGTATTTTTATTTTAAAATTCCCTGTAGTAACTCGGAGTAAGAATATTTACTCGATGTGTGACAATATGCTCACCCCTATACCATAAAATGTATAACATAACAGGTGAAAAGTGATAGTACTAAACTCATCTGTCTACCTCTGCCAATAAATGGATAATGTTATGTTATATTACTTTTCGTGTTC
The DNA here is from genome assembly GCA_018245875.1 of Mysoria ambigua. Lineage (NCBI taxonomy): Eukaryota > Metazoa > Arthropoda > Insecta > Lepidoptera > Hesperiidae > Mysoria > Mysoria ambigua. The sequence goes on from DWEI01000770.1 coordinate 17,927, forward strand.
TCGTGTTTTTCGTAATTTCATATGTTCATTGTGTTTCGTGTAATTAGTTTGTAAATTTAAAAGGATATAATCCATATTCCGTAACACTTATTTGAAATACGGTGTCGGTACTTGGATATTTTTAAATACTGTTCTATTTATAGTCTATTCTCGTTTTAGTTTCAAGTGAACGGTAAACTACTATGCAGACAATTTATCAGATAGTTTCTTGAGCTCATACATTATCAAAGTGATCTTCCAATACTCCTTCCGTTGTCTTCATTAAAAATACAATCTTACATGTCGCATATAAAGAGGTTCCGAACCCCGATGATCGCACTGGAACGGCTCGGCTAACTGGGTCGTGACGTCTGCGCATTTTATATTGCGCCGTACTATCGTGACATAGTTCCTTCCGTGTATGATGACTAAGTTATAATGTTTGCAAGTATCGTCCCGACTATCAGCGTAAAAATTGTACCAGGCACTGAATTGCGATTGGGATTGGGCGGATATGAGCAACTGAAGTAAGCACCTCGTTAGGAACTTAGTGATTAGAAAATTGAACTTTAGTTTGTAGGATGGTGATCAGATGAATGTAACATACGAGGAATCTTGTGCAATTTTGGATACCTCATATATCTGGTCACATACGTCAGTTAGCAAGAGATGTTGAACTTAATACCTAATTCATCTTCGATGTTTTTCGATTAGTAATGAAAAAAAGGTTTAAAAATGCCTATGCTGAACTTCAGCGCAGTTTAAAAACTGTATTAAACTCTGTATTGCTTTAGAACGTAACTTCAGGCCTGTAATCCCCGAAGGGGTACGCAGAGGAATGCAGAACATTCCCACGATTCACCGGTAACGTTTACGTCCCACTATGTAATAGGTGGTGAGCCTATTGCCATGCATCGAGCACATATCCAGACTCCGAACCACTACTAGAAAGTGTTTTGTAGTGTTCGACCCGGGAATCGAACCCGGGACCTCCCGTTCGGCAGTCGCACATGCAATCAACACGACCAACGAGGCAGTCACGAGGTATTTTTTTTTTCAACGACATCGTAAAAATAAAAATCTCACAACATATTTTGAAATCGACCTACTGCCGACTACCGTAACAAACACATACTCGTATAGATATTTACAGCTCATAATGACTTCATTTTCTGTGCATTCACATTTTTTAGTAATCGCTGCATGGAATATTTCAAGCTATTGTCCTTTTAACATCATTCAACATTAATTCTAACCGCATTACAATAAAGTACGAAATTGTTTGTATAATTTGCCACAACCGTTTTGTACACCAGATGTGTAAAGTATTCTCGAAAGCTCTATTCGTATGAGCTATTCAAAGATAGCAGTCGTCGTATTTCGTATAATATTGTACACATTATATTTACGCAAGTTTATTGGAATTTCTCTGTATCAGTTTCTTCGTAATGAAACTCTCTTTAGCTGTTTTTAAGATATTTTACCATCAATAGGCTCACCACCTATTACATAGTGGGACGTAAACGTAACCGGTGAATCGTGGGAATGTTCTGCATTCCTCTGC
>DWEI01000771.1:0-19464 GCA_018245875.1 Mysoria ambigua
GTATAACGAATCGAGCACTACACATGCTTAGTGGTCTTTAACTTGATATAAACCTTTGATCTGTAGGACTCCGGCGCTATGTGACTGTTAAACACCTGAAACGTACGACAGAATGCAATGCTTCCTTATCGCGCGCGCTCACAATACACGGACAAACAAACCGAATGGACAAGGTACGGGCCACAGTGCTATTAGAATGGGACCGGTTAACGAACGGGAGGCATCAAAAACACATTGACATCATGGAGCTTCTAAAAGAGAACACTGTTTCATAGATTTATAAAAACGTCTAAAACATATATGCATGTGACGGATGAGAGTATCGTCATACAAAACGTTCGGTGTAGTTATATAGTGTATTGAGTCATCTGTCTTCGGTATCATTTATTTTGAACATGAAATGCACTCGGACACCGCACAGTGCGGGAAAACGCTGACCACACTTGGTGGACCGCGCGTCCGCCCTCGGCTCTAGATGTTCTCGTGGCTACGACGACAGCCGTCACCAGTGGTGGTGTGTGTGTGTCTGTCTGTCGGTGTGCGGGTACTCACGGGACTAGAGGGCGGGCGCGGCCAGGAGGAGGGCGCGGGGTCGTAGTCGTCGTGCAGCGAGGAGTGGCTGCCGGCGCCGGGCGACGGCGACGGCGCCGCGCTGCCCGCGCCGTACTCCTTCCGCGAGCCTTTCGGGGTGCCGCACTGCTCCTCGCCCGATGCTGTAATGTCGCCAGGGTCTCCGGTCAGAACTTGATTCACGGCGGCGATACAGTTGCACCGTTCGTATATACACATTGAGATTTAGACTGATTTGGATTTGATAAATGACGAGCCTAGTCGAAAAGGATGTTTCTGATAAACGAACTCATTATCTTGGACTATGCAATAGCATTACTTACTGCCTACATCCAATTGATTCCAGATTCCTTCTGTAGTCTCAAAAGTATCACAAACTGTTCCCGAAGAATGGAATAGTTAAATATGATAACACTGTGTCCTGCAGTACAAGACTAAGCTAAGCAAACGATAGAAAGACGATATATCTACGCAAAACGTTTGACAATGAAGAACTGATGGTCGCAGATGACGATGACGTTATGATGTAGACACGACTAGATGGCGGTGCCGCTTGTACCCGCGGAGGCGTTGCTGAGCGTGCTCTGCTGCGAGCCCTCGTCGAGCGCGCCGTCGGGCCCGGTGGTGACGAGCGCGGTGGCGGGCGCGGCGGGCCCGTTGTCGTGCGCCTCGCCCGGCGCCGTCGGCGGCGGCATCGAGTCGCCCGGCGGGCCCATGTGCCGAGCCTGCTGCGCCTGTTGCCAACAATGACCGTACAAACTTAAAAACATCTATATTACAAACCGTGTACTAATAATATTAATATTAGATAACAATCGCAAATTAGCTGTCAATACAATCTTAAGATTGAAAGTGATAATCACGCCATTACGACCATACGTACGAAACCTGCCAGGTTTCTTGACGTTACAAAACACGTTCAAGTAACAGTGGCGTGACATACCTTGAGCGGCGGATAGTGTTGCGACGGGTGAGGCGGCGGCGTCGGCCGGTAGCCGCCGTACGGGTAGGGATGGTGGTTCCGCGGCGGGTACACGTAGGGCTGCGGCGGGTAGTGGGGCGGCTTGTAGCCGCCGTGGTGCGGGTAGGGCTGCGGCAGCATGGCGGCGGGCGGCGGTGCGGCGGAGGGCGCGGGCCCGGGCGCGCCCGGCCGCGACGTCGGCCCGCTTCCGTCCGACAGCGACGACGACGGCCGCGGCGGCATCGGTACGTTCTGCGTGCCTGCAAATGTCACACAACATATTGTTCATAATATATTCCAGCAACGACGGTAGGATTCATATATAGATGCTTCGATTGCCATATTCGATTAACTCCATAAAACAAGAAGTTGAGAAAAATGGCAAAATATTGTTGTTCAAAAATAAGACGCAGACTGTATTATTGCATACACATCTTTGATCCGACTAATATATACAGCTGGGAGCTAATCAAGTGGTCTGACGTTAAAATTGAGTAAAATAAAAAAATATGAACGCGCTGCAATCTAATGCATATCAATACTGTACCATGCGTTGCATCACGGTGCAACCAGAGGGTATTGTGAAAGATTCGATATTTAATTTCGATATATAACTGATAATGTTACATGAACCAACCGCATTTGAAAATGTTTCTTCCACGCACTAAAATGCATATTAGTTTTAGAATCTATTAGTACTAATCTTGATGGAGTTTAAAATTTTTAATTCTGTTACATAAACCTCTGTCATAAGCAATATTCAATTAACAGTCACATGGGACGATCCGGACAGTTGGACACTCGAACAGATCAAAGCGGTATCAATCGGTAAACATAAAGCGGCGCGGAGAGAGCGGCCACGCGGCCGCCCGGTTTGTGAATAAAGGGGTGCGACGGACGACGGCCTTAGAGCTGTGCGGGGACGTAGTAGTGCTCGCACTTGAATTAAATTGTATTCGAGAGTGCAAGCGGCAAACGTTTCCGTGTGGCGCTCTCGCTGTGTGTGATCGATCGGCGCTCCTCCTCGCACACACACACACACACACACACACACACAATTTGAATAATACAGTTAACGAGGGCTCGCCTAAGCCGGGCCGCGCATCAATCGAGAGGGCGGGAGACGCACCCGATCACTTTCGTTTTCCGCCGGCGCACGTGAGCCGCATGCACCGCCGGCCTGCGAATTCTCACTGCACTTTATCGCGTCCGTATATGTGCATACGACATGCACGCAACACATTGACCGAGGCCGAGATACGAACGACCGAACGAACGGACCGACGAACGGCCGGCAGTGATTTGCGACGACGAAAGTGGTATTGCAGCTTTTATGTAGGTCGATTTGGCCTCACTTATGTAGTTATGTTAGTAGTGTTACGCGAAACGTAATATTTGCCCGATGACTGTTAAACACGGGCACTGCAGTGCAGTGCAGTGCGTAACATTAAAGGAAGGGAGAGGTGTGCGGGCGGGTGGGCGGAGGCGCTGGGCGCACCTGCGCGCTTACAAAAAACAAAGGTCGTCCAACGTTCGAGTACAGCGCGGGTGACTGTTTGATCACATCGTTGGACTATTATCGAGACACTGTGTATATTGTATCCGACGACCAGACGGCCGGCAGACGGCAGGGCGCCGGTGAATCATAGATAACACCACCGCCTATGTATCTATTTGATTACGGTCACAATCAATGGTGGCGAAGGTGCGGTAACGGGCTCGTAAAACTAACTATCTTCACGAGTTTGATCGATGCGAGTGGAGCCCACGTGTCCGGCCGGGCGACTAGCGACACATTACAAAAGACGAATATAGATGTGTGTTGATCGGTAATGTAATATAAGGTTATTTTGAAAAGATTTAATTTATGATGGAAATCATCTGGATAAATTTATTTAGTAAATGTTACAATAATCATTTGTGTATTTTCAGTAAACGTAAATTCTTCTTTCGAATGAAAGTCCTATAATAATATTTACTTTAAAATATCGATGCGCGCTCCACCAACCCCATAAGAGACACGCCGCAAAGATTTATATCTACGTGTGTATGTGCAAATATCGGAGCAATTCAAATACCTTTGAATAATAAATGCTCATACGGGATTTAGTATCAAACGACAAAACAACATTTTTCTTAAACAGGCCGCATTACAACTCATCTATTATGAAACAATAAAAACATCTACGACTAAAACAACCGCTGTCGCACCTATCGTATCACCCGAGCCTCGAATCGCAACAAAAATTAAAGGAGACAACGTTTTCTTTACGGAACAAGCTGCAACAAAGTGCGCATACGGCTCAAATCGAGATATCGATCAGGACAAAGATCGCGAGAGCAAGGCGGGCGTGATTAAGCGGCGGTGTCGAGCGCATATAGAGCGGGCGGTAATGAGCGTTGTTGGCGGTGGTGCGGTCGCGGCGCGCAACCAGCTCTGTCAAGGGCAGCGCGCCCGTCGCCGGCCCGCGCCGCCGAGGTCTTTACTTTCCCACCTCACCACGCCGCGACAATCCACTCCACTTGGCCGATTCTCGGTATCGACTTCACAGTTATTTGTGGCCACGTTTCATTTAAATAAAACTTCGAGTGCTTTGTGAATGTTGGCTTATGATAAAACGTAAAAGTATTAGCCGTTATGTTTGCATCGGGCACGTTAATTGGAACATATATGTATATATTATTGTATTTTTATTTGAAATACGATTTGACTGCCTCGTTGGTCGTCTTGGTTACAAGTGGGCGGCCGATCGGGAGGTCCGAGTTTCGAATTTTGGGTATAACGCTGTAAAATTTTCTAATTAGAAAATTTTCAACTCGAAATCTAAATAAGAATTCTGGTACTACTTCGGTGTCTGGATATGTGCCCGGTACATGACAATAGGCTCACCACCTATTCCATAGTGAGACGTAAACGTAACCAGTGAGACGCGGTAGTGTTCTGCATTCCTCTGCCTACCTCTTCGGGGATTACAGGCGTGAAGTTACCAATACGATCCAACAAAATAATAGTATTCATGAAAAGTTTGAGTATTACAGATGTAAATTATTTAAAGCGAAAATATTCAAAATAATTACAAGCCAGACGAAAAAATGAAGTATCAGTTATTTTAAGCTCCCTTTATGCGGTTTCACAACAGGTAATTGTGTCGTTTCTTGTGGTTACAACACATAAATAACTAATTTTCATTTCCGTTTCCACATCACGACTTTCAAAATTCTGGCGCGCAAATAATTATCTTCAGGAATATAACCCAAACCGCAAAGTAAATATACCCACTGCTAGCGGTAAAACGTCTCGCGAGCGATCCGCCGCGACACACGTAGGTACGTGAGTCATCGAGGGAGCCAATTAAGTTTCGTCGGTATCTCGGCGCAACAAGTCCAACGTGGAACGCATTCGCCGTTTCCTCGATGTGTGCGGACGGCGGCACACGCGCCGCGGCCCGCCGCCGCCGTGCATGTGTCTATCGAGAATGCGGTGACGCGCCATCGAGGCATCTGCGGCGCGCGACACATTCCCGGCGTAGCACGGGATAGCACCCGCGCACCCGCTGGCCCTATAACTAACTACATACATACTACACGAAGCACACACACACACACACGCACCGCAAACATATACTCCACACCCAAAGGGTACCGTGATGTATCTGGTAGAATTAAAATCAAAATGTTTAATTTTAAATATTATCAGGGCCACCTCTTACATATGCGAAAGTATATTATAATTTATAAGTATGTATGTCTAATTAACATTGAAAAAACTGAATAGTACATTGACCATTACCGCACGTGTTTTGTGAATAGCATCGTCAACATTGTTGTGATATTGAATGAGAACTCATTTTAAGTAAACAACGATATTTAATAAGATATCTCTCGCGTTACATCATTGCATTACACGCGCCGGCCAACGACCGCCCTCGTACCTACTGCAAGCAACGCTTGTAATGTACGCGTGTTTAAATAGTGTCATTATTTTCGAGTAATGCATTGACACCAAATGTGTGAGTCATCGTCGAAATGATAAGAGCACAAGATGTTCACTGACTTGAGGATAATGGTGCAATCTGAACGTAAAACGATAAATAAAGAATCATGTGAAAAGATTTAAACATAAAGATAAATTTATCAGTAGTCGAAACCTACCACATATATAAAATATAATATATCTTCTACTCTTAGATACGGGTGGGTACCTTATGAGAGTGAAGAGTTAAGGCTAACAAAATGAAGATTCGCAAATCTCATTAGCCTCAGAGAATTTAACGTAGAACTCTCTTAGCTGTGCAGGTTTCCTCATAGTATTTTCCTTAGCTGCTGAATTGATTGAAAATTGAAAGACGCAAGCAAGTTCAGAGGATCGTTAGTGTAACAAATGCAGTGATCATTGAATGAAAATTATTCTACAAAACCCTAATTTTACCTACTTTATAAACATAAAAGTTACCCCACATATGTACATGTAAAAAGTTTTCTAGTACTTTTGAAATGAGCCAAATATACAAATAAATTTTAGATATAGTCCTCAGTGTCTACTTCTTAATGGTTAACTCAAAATGCATATGCATACGTATAATAAAATGATACTGTGCATAAACAACAAATAAACATGTCTGTTTATAGCGAAACGCCTCCAGCGGCCGATCTAAATTTAGAACGCTCTAACGGCGAGCCCTGCAACCTAGAGCAACGGTGACCCGCATTAAATCAGGTACGCACGAACACAAACAGTTTGAATGTTTAATTGTGAGCTAGCAGACGTGTGTGTCGCCAGTATAAACAGAACGCACGGCGACAATGGCGTTAACAGGACCGGCCTAGTTGAGTTAAACGTAGGGTTGCCGTGTGTCTCTGGGCGTTTCAATTGAAATAGCCATTATCATCATCAGACGCGGTAGGCTAATGATATTGTAACGTCTTGCAAAACATTATTCATTTTCATTTTCATAGCTTTTATATATATATTGATAGCTTCAATTTACCCGTATTTCAATATAAACGGTAGCCACTACTCACGGTAGCACCTGCCGCTAACACTATGTATAAATCGACTTGACATGTATCGGCAACTTTGGCCGACTAGTTTGTTCCCTAAACGAGAAGGGACTTCTTCATGATCCCCGGCCGATTGCAGCGAAGTCGCGATGAACACTGCGGCCACCACCACCTGACGTTGTCCCGCTATGAACGCAGCTCTCCGCCACACCCGCGGCGGCCTGGCGTACACCGCCACACGCTCTGCCACCGCTCCCCGATGGCTCACGTGGAGCGGTCGGAGCACTGTGAGCAGGCCCGGCAACCCTACGGCGAGCCGCGACGGCGCGCCCGCTGAGTGTTAGTCCACCCGTTCAAATCGATCAGCCCGCACGCAGGCCGCTGCACGCGTAATGTCGGCCGCACTCCGTTCGTTTGTTAGGACGAATTGTTTTTTCGTGGTATCGAAGGGCACCTGTACCGATCAACGGGCGCGCGCGCTCAGGGTTATTTCGAGTGATCACTGTACCTCGGTATCTAACCGTAAATAGAAGAACTTCGTACGAAAATCGATTGAAAGTGAAACATTTTAAAGATCGGGAAATTGGAAAGAAAGAATTTCAAAATTTGTTTGCGTTCCCCGATGTTACTATCGATAAAGTTTAGTATCGATTCGATTTACACATATTTTTTCACGGTTGCCTAAATTTCAACTTCCATCATCTAGTCTCAAATACTAGTAAAGGAAAAAAGCATCATAAATAAACTCTTGAACAAGGACTTAGGATTGATTCGGATGTTTATCCAAAAAACATATATGTATTTTAAGCCAGCGCATAATTTAATATAGCGCATATGGATATAGTACTCACGACACGTTTCATAATGAATCGTATTCCTTTATCCGGCCATACTGCAGCACATGTGCACGACAAGTTTCAATTGTATCGCTTATCACAAACAAACAGACCGAATCTTTGCACAAAAGCTAATATTGTTCGTGGTGCGTGGCGAAAGCATCTTATTTTATCGGAATGTAATATTCTCTTACAATCTGCGATAACGCGGTATGGCATTAAAACTGGACGTAACTTTCTGTTTATTTAGAAGTGAAGTTTCACAATGACCAAAGTGAAAAGTGAATTTCAAAGTAGACGAAAATAGAAAGATATTACAATTATTTTGAAACATCGTTGAAATGTTAAATTTATTTTTTTAATGAAGAATAATGATATTTTACCTTTAAATAAAAGTCCTTTGCACTTTGTTCCATGCGAATATAATATTTAAATAGTCTTAAGTTTTGGTTGAAATCGTATAAATTCTGTTCATTAGGTACGTACTGGTGTTAAAAACGTAAAAACACGACCGTCATCTCCGAAGAGGTAGGTAAAAAAATTTATACCACTCCCACGTTTCACCAGTTAGGGTTACGTCCAACTGTGGAATAGGCGGTGAACCTATTGCCACACACCGGGCACAATTCCAGACCCCGAGTCACAACAAGAGAATCTAAATTAGATCAATCCAGTAGTCGCCTGACTTGGGTATTAAATCCAGGAGCTCCCAATCGGCAGTCGCGCTTGCTTGCAAATTGCTTATATTAGTTTAAATAGTATAATAACATTCTTCGTTAATAGTTTGATTCGTTGAAATAGTTCTCAAAATTTCTTTGGATAGCGTGTAAAATTGAATTAAACCAGACAAAAAGATTTCACAGGTGAATGTTCGAGAACGTGAGCGAACCGAATATATAGGCAAGACTGCTCAATTGACGTTGGATCAAAAAGGCGTTTATGTTTACACGGCACACTATAAGTGGTACGGTACGCCACTACGGAACGTACGCCGGCGCTGTATAAAACCGCGTACACACAGTTAGCGGAGCGAGAAAAAACACAAAAAGATTTTCAAGCTTCGATTTCGTAGGAATTCCATTTGTTTTTATTAACCTCACGAGCAGCCTCGCAGGCTCCACGCGCTGCGGTCCTCGTGTGTACGACGTATTTCATTCATTGCTCTAGTACCACCACCAATGGCGCGAACACACGTTTATTGAATACTACGGCACGACGCATCCAACTGGCAGATTGCCTTCAACTAACCCACCAAAATCCTACTAGTACACATGTTCAAACCGATCCACATTGTGCACTTAGAGAAACATACAATACACGTTTTCGTTTAAAATATTGACGATTGTTCAATCAGTTTTTTATTTTCCGTTAATAGTCTCGCGTGACTGTATAAGTATGGTAAAGCTTTGTACGATTTATAGAGTATACATGATTCAATATGGCGCCTAAGACATGGCTAAATGCCCTGTGGACTGGCGGTTAGCTGCGTGGGCGGTTGAGCTATACTCAGCTGATTTCAATCTCACATGCACCGTATGGCGATAGTGAGCAATAACCTCTTAAGGTGGTGTAAAGTCCAATAGTGAACTGAGGCATATAGACAATCATACAGGAGTCAAATTATGAATATTGTCAATCATTTGCAAATATAGAGATCCGCATTACAATTTGAACCCAGGACCGAGTTCAGGGTAGAAGTTTAGAATTGTAAAGCACTAATATATTACAGCTTTAATTATATATAATAAAGGTTAACAAAACGTTCAATAGCACACCTTTTCAAAAAAAATGTTTCTCCGCCACAGTGTGTACCGGTCTTTGTACGCCAGACGCAGAGCAGATAATACGCCCGTATGTATGGTTAGGATGGTTATCGTCTGTGACCGATGCGATGTTTTCGTTCGGCGCACGTTCTGTCACCGTGAATCAGCGTACCGATCAAATTCACAGCCTACGTCGAGTATTGGATCAACATGATTTTAAAACTTCTTACGTAAACCTTCGTCGTTGTCGTCGTGTTCTGTCGTTGTAATATGAGAGAACAGCCTCGTTTGCATAAAACTTAACCAAACGAATAAATGTATGACGCGAAAAGAATTATTCTGTACGTTTTAATTAAATCATGCATGCCTGATTCACGTAAACCGTAGGGTTATTTTAATTTTTCATATAGAAACTGCTTCCATATATACATCCATATGTAAACTAGATGATCATTAATTTACTATGGTGTGGTCAGGTAGGTACAACGCTCCATTCTGTGTTTCAGTGCCAACACTATAAAACCCAACGACGACGACAACAAGTCGAGTGGCGTATGAGGCAACAATCAGAGACACCAACAAATACAGCAGCAGCCGCGCGCGAGGGGGCGGCGGCGGGCGGCAGCGCTCGGTGCGCAATAAATGTTTTAACGAGCGTGTAAGTGTAAAGCGGGCTCCGGCGAAGAATGTCCGCGCCATTAGCCAGGGGTGGGAACGGGGTAAACGGGATGTCGAACCCTCCGCTGACCTTGACTCGCCGAGATTTATCACTTTTCCGCCGCAATCTGAATACAATTAGGCGCTGGCCAACGGACCGCCGTGCCCGCAACTCAACAGGTTGCACTTTCCAGAACGCGGCGGCTATTGTTCGATCACCCTATCTTTGTGTAACTTATTTTTATAATCCCACTACTACCTACCCGTTTAAATCAAAACGCCACACCTGTAATACTTATCCAGATCCACGTACAATATTTTAAACTGAATTCGCACAATATTAAAGTGATAAAATTAACGTTACATTAGATTTTAACGGCAACGGCAATACAATTACTACATTTATACATTAAAACAAGAGCGTAAAGATTACGTCATGATTACAATCAGTAATTGAGCCACAGTGCGTGCGTGCGTGCGTAGGTGCCCCGTACATGAACACATACATCCAATTACCTAATCACTTAACACACACCCCCTCCCCCGTCTCGAGATCCATTCTATATTTAGAAAACACAGTACGAGAATAACCCACCCAACGCGGGTCAGGACGTGTACGTGCGAAGGAACATCGTAAATAATAAGAACGACCTCATCGATCCCGGCGCACTGGAATAAAAAATCAAAGTGCCACGAGACGGATCGTTTACGTGGAAACGATCAAAACAAAACATTATGGACGGGATGCGAGCAAAAAGTGTTTTGTTTTTTTTTTATACATACACACACACATACATACATACATACGTGTAAATATATATATATATTAAAACGAGGTCGTCGAACCGCCAAGGACACGGCGGCACGTGGTGGCTCGATAGGAATTTGTGACGGTATAAATATAATGTATATATACATAGGTGTGTGGTGTACGTGAATACGTGCTCGTGTACGGCCGACGACGACAGCACGCTTACGCAGCCCGGCTCACGGGCACAGCTCGGCGCGCGGTTTCCCTTTTGCGAGGCGAAAGGGACTATGCCTAACCCCCCCCCCCCCCCTCCTCCCCCGGGTAATAGATGACGATCCATAAATTTTAGTAGAGGAATTAGTCACAGCAAAACTGACTGGACGGATTTACATTTTGATACAGCGAAAACAGAGGATTTATCGGGTCGTTCGCGAGCCGTTCCCGAGCGCGGTGCGTGCGAACAACGGCTGTCATTATGTGGACTAGGGACACCCCCCCCCCCGTACGTACATGTATATAGTGGGATGTATTGTTTCTTAAGATTTAGTGAAAATCCGTTATTATAGCAATATGAAATCTATAATTGTCAGTTATGTGTAAAAATGTTTTATAACTTTGTATTATTCTTTGCCTGCCCTGTAAGGAACCAAATAGTATAATAATGATCACTTAACGAAACATATTAATTATTAAAAATACGTACTGGAACATTTTTAGACGAGAAAATTTTATAAGACACGCCCCACGTAATCTATAAATAAAAAAAAAAACAAATATACTTAGGCTCATGTTATTTCTGTAAAACGACAAATATCAATGTAATACTACAATATCTGAGTCAAAAAACCGTCTAGATTACAATACAACGTCATTCAATTTCAAAGATGAATGACAGAACGGCCACGGTGAGGCTGCACGAATACGAGAGAGACATATTCCATCAAGTTGAAGACCGAGCAGATACAAGAGATAGCGACACACGAGGTGTTCCAAATGTATCCCATAGTGGTACAGAATATGAATCTGATCTTACATCCACTGCATTTGGAGATTGGATATACATGTCCACCGAACGCTATGACTATTTAATATCAACAATGACAAGCGTGACATTCGTTATCTGACACGAAAAAATCTAACAAACAACTTAGTCCAGTAGCAGTTGAAATTTCACGGTGCGGTGACACCAATGTTACCCACTCAAAACGAGAATCATTGATGGACGCACCTCAGAACATCCATAATACGAATACAACTTTGCTCGCTCGCTATGCCACCTTCGATACGTAGTTGGGAGTGTTATCAAATCGCGAAACCTGTTGTTCACTTAATCTCAACACGAAGCGACGAATGCGTTATAAAGCGCTTGAAATATACTGCAGCAAAGCGAATGCTGGCGCTATCGCATCGCATGATTCGACTCGACGACCGAGCGGCGGCGGCGCGCCTTATCTTTGTTGATGGCATTCCTCCACTCGACCGTCGATACGCACGACGGACGACTGCGAAATGCTTTTAGCGTTCGTACACAAAACGACAGGCGATCGTTCGGGCCAATGTGAAACTTAAACGTTGGGATATAAGGTGGCAATTCCGAGAGCGCACGGTGCAAGTGAACGTCGAGCAAAAGAAACCTTAACACGTCAAATATTAAAGTGATATTGGAGCGGCGCGCGCGCGCAACAATACGCAATTCACCTTCGAACGCGTCGGGTTGCGGTGTTGCGGCCGCGGGCGGCCGCGCTGTGTTAAAACTTGAAATAACGAACGTAGTGGAGGCAGCACCGTGCGCGCCCGCCGCGCCCGGCTCGTCTAGCGTTCGATACCAACCACAATCCATCCGCCCAACAACCGAATCGATTTTTTCCCCCGTCGCTGTAATGGTTTCTTGTTCTTCCACTGCTTCGATATGATGAGGTTTGTTCGCTTCAACTTCATCACCGTACAATTTAACAAAAACTTAATTGACTGCACTTATTTACAAAAAAAATACGCAGTAACCCTCGATTCAGTAATTATTTTCATGTCATTACGCTAAATCCCTCACCGGTCAGGCAAAGAGCACCAAGTACTACATATATCTATTCTCGGTAACCCGCGCTTGTCGTCCTCCTTCATGCATGCACACTGGTTTCGTAGTCAGTATTTGACCCATTTGTATTCCCTCGCCACCAGAGGCCGTCAACACTGGCATTTTATATATATTTCCTCCTCCATTATTTACTCCTTTTCTCCGTTTTACATCTATACCCTCTGTCATACTACTCTTTGGTTCAATTTTAGGTTATGTAAATTTTCTATATAGTTAATTAGCTGACAACTCAGTCAAACGACACACATGCACGTAACTTGATAAAATTATTGGTAAGCGCGTTAACCCCAGACGACCGATGTAGATACATGAAATGTGAACCACGAGGCTATCACAACCTTTAATTAACTACGTAAGACGAACAAGTATTTAGCGGGATAGTCATTACACCTATCTATTATGCGCAGTGTTTGTACATCGTACAACGCGAAATCAATCTCAATAAATAACGACCTATTAGCTTGCCATAGTGTTGTAAATTAATGTGGAGATGTTAAGATTGGATTTTCAAATTTATTACAAGTAATTTTAAGATTGCTACGCACAGGCGCCATTGCTCATTTAAGTAAGTTACAAATCACTGATGAATTGAAGTACGAAATGAATCGATCTGTACATATACACACAAACACATACATGCATTTATACAAATTAGACACAAAACACTAACGATACAACGTCGAACACGAACTAGTTTCCCCATTACCACATTAATATTGATAAGTTGCTCAGATGCATTTATTTGGTACGGTTATAAAAAAAATGAAATCAACGCTACACTTTAACGTTTTCTCACTTATCCTCGTAACTTTTTCCTCGAGCGTTTCGTATAATTTTCCAACGAGAGACTTCGTATTATTATATTCACTTGGTGTTTGTCAGAGTCGAGAAGCCCGACGACGAGTCGAGCAGTTGACGTCATGCGCCTGCGTTCGACTTCTACTAGATTGTCGGGTTTCTGCATTATTAAGTATACATCGCTGGTTGCAGTCACAATGTGAGACTGGCTGCCAGATAAAAGCTAGCAATGGACAACGCGCGATGTGGACGGCCGATACGTACAGGGGCACCGGTGTAAAGGTGTATTGCGGTCACACAACCGGTATTCGAATGCGGCGCGGCGGCCCAGTCGCCGCTCGCCCAGTCTCGGAGCTCGATGTTTTGAGAAAGCCATGTTCGGCACTCGACGGCACTAACAAAACACGACCGCCTTTGCGCCAACCGCCCCCGTCCGCACGTTCGTTGCCCGCAGTCACTTTAGCTACTTCACGGTGGAACAGGAAAACCCTTCACAACGAACGCCTCTGTCACGAGGCATAACAATTACGTAAAATGAAAGCGATTCGATCGAAATGCCTCAAATGTTGAGAGTCGGAACATTCCGACCATGCCTCGTGTTAAATTTACTTTACGTTGACCAAACTATTATTATGTGAAGAGATTTAGCGTGAAATAAAACAATCGCGCGGCGTTGTATAATTCCAAACCAATTACAAATTCAACTCGTTTTCATTTCACTGACCATTTATATCGAAGCCTTTTAGTTCGCTTTCGATTCGAACAAAACTCACATAGGTGACATAGAAACAGCCAAACTTGTTAGAGACGAATATCTTGTTCAGTTGTTAAATATTTAAGGAGTGAACTAGAATGTTAGATTATAATAACATTACTAAATGCTTAATTAGTCATTATTATCAATATACGGACATAAGAACAAGATAACGAATTATTAAAATTCGATTTTTTTTGTTTTATTCCCATCAATGATATGCTAAATTATAAAAACTAATCGCAGATCGCTGTTTAAAAAATGTACGGAAAATTCTACTCGAAAATGAGACTGTGAGACAAAACTCTTCTTGGAAGCGGAAGAAAACCGTCTACACATTTTATGACTAGATGTTGCCACGAGAGCGCAGTAAACTAACCGTCACAAGTTACTTTCGTCTGTATCAGTGAAGAATCATTCTTGTTTCATCGCACCACAAACCAAGATCTTTAATAGATTCCCAAGAATCAGTTACACGTGTACACGTCCGATATACATTCATAGACAAAAGGCGGCCCATTTAAAACCCAGCCGACGGATAATAATATGAATGGACTCGTAGCAATATACACCGGGAACCAAATACCTAGGGTGCGTATATACTTGACAAACAATCCCGTAACAGTGGGTAAGTAGGTAGGTAAATAGATGTAAAATGTGGCGACCCCAGCCGATGAACCCTTCAAGGACATTCCGAGGGAAGCCCTACAAGGGCGTACAGATCTTTGCATAAATCTTCAAATCGAGAGATGTTGTATAAGATCAGATGAAATTTCTGAGCGCTCGCGACAAAATTACTGAGGAGGGAATATGTTTTACGCTGAAAGTGAGTTCTCGATGTGAATACATTATAATATTTGTTTTCTTTGTTCAGATTACTTTACTTTTTAATCTGCGGGGACGATAGGGAGGATATGTTCGACGATCACCGACAAATCTCAACTAGCAAATACAACAATATTGTATTACTTTTCTTGCTGCTACAAATGAGCGATACCTATACATAATGCTAGGATAGATTTTGGTCTGATGACAACGACGATAGGTTTCGAACTCAAAAAAGTACTGTGCAGTGAGTTTTCGGTACATTGAAAAAACCTAAAAGTTTGATTCTTGTTATGTATAAGGAATAAGAATAAGTTTACGTTATTTGCTGGATTGTTGACAAGTATGGCACACTTTTAGTTCAACAAGTCGCCAAGGAATATTCGGCCTGATACTGCTGCTATGTTTCTACCTTGGGGGAAAAAGTCTGAAAACTAATTTCTTTTTTGGTTCCTTGAAAAATATGATTTACGGCGACGACGGTCCGGCACACATACAAGAGCGACGCGTCGACACTCGGGGGTGGAAGGTCCTGTTTTGCGTGCTCGCACCGACTGGGGGGGTAAGTTTTTCACGAGGCCCTATATACCGCGACCACCCCTCACTCGTACATAAGGTGGGAGGATGGGGTGGTTCGCGCCCGCAAAAGGGGCAAAATACGGTGTACTCTGGGCGCCCGCTCTATGTGGGTCAATGTCGGGAAAGCCCGCGTCTGCCAGTGACGAAGTATGCACAATGAATCTGATCAACACGCCTCTAGCGAAACTATACACGAGACAGAGTACTACGCCAAGTATATAAGCTCTTATTGCCACCAAATACGGTCTTGTTTTGGTAGAGACGCGTCGCGCTTTCCCCGATGTGACCAGCGCTCCAAGCGATTTTACGACGAACAATCAGAATACCATCAACATCCTATTTTTTGCTAACACTCGAGTCAATGTATTGAATTACGGGACACAGTAAGAATTGTAATATGCTCTTTCAATTGAAGGTATTAATTAAAAGTTAATTAATCATATTGTTTCTTCGCAAACTTATATTGTACACAAAAAATACAAGTGCCCAAAATTGACATCGAACATATTGCCGCTCCGATTGCGCGTACCCTGTCGAACAATACATCATTAAAATACATAAGAACACAAGGGACAATAATGAATTTGCAAGGTTTGTTTCATTCTGCTGTGTTGTGTGTACAACATCCATTAGCATAATTAAGTTCTTTCGATGTGAATCAAGAATGCATCGTCTAGCCCGCCTCACAGCGCCGACTGGTATTATAGAGAAACTGCAAGATGGGATTTAATCGATGGGTGATCAAGGGCAGTGGCAGTGTGCGTGCGTGCGTGCGTGTTCGATCGCTGCTTGTTTTTTTTACACAAATGATCCACCTAATGGACATCATTACGGACGATCAATCATTGCGTGAACACGTTGCTGGTGTCGTAATAAAAACGCACGTAGCTAAGCTACGTACCGGCACTTGAGAACATAAAATTATTTCAATTTGTGTTGCTATCAATGTAATTGACATAAAAACATGGGTCTGCCTTTAATGTTTCCGTTGTGATTTTTTTATTTTTGTCATGTTGTATAAATGGTGCAAAAATATGAGAAAAAAGGAAAACAGAAAAGAATATGGATATTTCGTTAGGTTATATTCATTTTCGGATGCTGTAAAAACACATTAGTCATCATCAACATTTTAATATTGGTTTTCCCTTGGTCATGTTGAGAATTAAGGTGACACGAAGGACAAACTTTTATAAAGTAATCTACATTTAGCAAACAGCTCACTACTGTAATTGGGAATCAGATGGCCAAGTGTTGTTTTTGGTAATATTGGTCTGGTTGTATTAATATAATATTTTCTCTTAATCCTTTGAGATTCGTTTCAATTTACCTTAATTAAATCTGTCTTTAGGAAATTGCCAATACATATTTCCTTCTCACCTAATTCTACATAATCCAAGTATATACCAACGCATTTTTCTTTACACACTGAAAAACATAAATATATAAATTTTTAAAGTTTTTTCGATGCTTCATTATTTCAATATCGCTTACCCATTCATCAAGAGTCTGCGTACTGTTTGTTATCTTCCTAAAAACGACAATGCATAACCGCGCAGCAACACGACGCACCGACCGGGGTTGAGTAAGACCCGAACGAGACAGACGCCAAGCCGCAGCGGCGGACTCACCGACAGCCGGCGACATGGACCGCGAGCCGCTCGAGCCGGTGGGGCTCGGCGTGGGCCTCAGGTGCGGCGTGGACGCGCGCCCGGCGCCGCCGCTGCCGCCCGAGTCATTGCTGTTCTGACCGGTCAGATCCTGCAACATAACGAACGAACGTGTTTTATGCTTCTGGCACTGTGCAACATATTAATAATAGCATAACTAGCTCTTCTGCAACCCCTTCGGGTAAATACAGGTGTGATATTTTGATATTAACACAATATTTTTAATCATTGAATAGAAAGGAAGATATTCTTTCTAAATTAATTATTTATTCCGGACAGCTTTTATTTTTACATTCGAATGCAAAAGTTGTTTTATAAATTTGACCACAAAATTTTAAGTGACGTATATAGCCTCTACACGGATATGTAAATTTGCCTGATACCGTATCCAAACCTGTAGCTTATGAAATTCGACTGCGAGGTCTGTATCATAAATTATAATAGATACTAATTTTAGTGAATTCCAGAATAGAATAAGTAAAAGAGGCAAAAAAGAGTATAAAACCGCTAGAAAGGTACAATTTGAAGGAAAAAATATACCAACAATATAAACGACAAGGAGAATACAAAAACAACCACAGCAGAGCTGTCAAGTAGAATATAATTGAAGCTGTAATTGTATTCAAAGGTTGTTGTATAAAT
Source organism: Mysoria ambigua (assembly GCA_018245875.1). Classification (NCBI taxonomy): domain Eukaryota; kingdom Metazoa; phylum Arthropoda; class Insecta; order Lepidoptera; family Hesperiidae; genus Mysoria; species Mysoria ambigua. Next base: position 17,897 of record DWEI01000771.1, read on the forward strand.
TTGTCACTGTGAACGAAACAAAAAAACCCCCAAGTTCAACAACCCCTTCACATCCACACGCTTGACGAAAAACAAAGTAATTTGTAATGCGAATGTAAGATTTATTACCGCCGGCTATGTTTGTTGGCTTTCAGTAGACGCCTCTGTCTATTACAATATGACTTTGTTATTCCGAATATTTCATTGCTGTAATTAAGTATTTACCACGAAATCATATATATTCGATACAGATATCAATATCAATAAACACAATGTTGAGCTTTAAGTACAATATTGGGGATAAAAAAAATCTCGTGTCACATGACTCTACCATAACTTATTGATTTCAGTGACAACATTGGAACCTTCAAACTCTATTTGGAGAGTCTCTTATAACATGTAAGATCATGCGTATATATATATCATCAAAGAGGCAGGCTGATGAGTGTAGTACATCCTCAAGATTCATCTGTGATGTTATCCGTGCACTATGAAGTAGGAAATTATTCTATCGCCACACACCGCACATGAGTCTATAAGTCGAATGATTACTAGGAATTTCAATTTAAAAAACTCAAGAGTGCCCGACCCGGACTTCAAGCCCAGGAACCCAAGGTCCAACCCACTCCGCCTGTACTAACAATCTCTCCACTCTGCAATAACAATTATAATAATACCTTACTCCGCACACTTTCATACTCAAATCTAGTGTAACACATTTATTTCCCCTCATCCACATATTACGACTGATGAATGAAGAATACAACGCATAATCAGCTATTGACAACATGCTCCACGATTATTGGTATAACTATAAATGTATACAACTTTGAACTTAACAATCCGTTATCTCGTCTCCATCTCAGCTGTGTCGCTATTGTTACGGAGTGTTACGCCACTAAAGATACGCATTCCTATATATGTATGTATGTACGTACAAATCGCTCGAGCGATATTCCTTGACACCGCAACCTCGGCACACCGTCGCTCGGGCGGCGACAATAGCACGCCTGTGTCAATAGAGCGCGACCGTTTGCGGTGATCGCACAATAAAACAACAGCGTGCGGAATCCCCACAAACAATTCGTTTTCACTCACCGAAACAAAACAAAACAAAAACATTTCGAGCTGCGCTCCTCGCCGCTAAGATATCTCCTTGCATTATGTACGGAGAAGATACAGCTCTAAACATTACTAAGTTATCACGAACGCAATAAAAGCTCACAGCAACTATTCGACCGTACAAAGTTAAGGTGCGTTTTGTGAACAAAGTCGCAGATCATGTGATCGGTTAGGCGGTACTCACCGTTTCAAAGCAGCCCACGTTCCGCCGCTTGTAAATCAATCGTCCCTTTCGATTACGACGGTCAACGGAATTCTCGCTACCGGACTACGTCGTTTACGGCCATCGTGAACCAACCGACAGACAAAACGAAATTGTAAAGCTTAGGAGAAGTCGAAACTCGCGTTTTAAACCGAGAGAGACGGAACGAGCGAGCACGACACCGCAGCGTGGCAGCGAGGCAGCGGGTTCGCACTAGTTCACGGGTGACGGCGCGAAGGAGCCCGGCGAGGCAACTCGCGACCCC